>JAHWFP010054844.1:47411-74117 GCA_023313725.1 Lithobius niger | reverse complement strand
AAAATCGATAACCGATCGATTTTAAACAATAACTTATTTAAATCACGTTTGGGACGTCGAGCTAATTCTTATTTAATTAAAACGTTTTGTGTTTGTGAAAATTGCTTCAAGAAATACGGTAATACCTTATGTCAAATCAGTGAAGGTCATTCCCTTTTAATTTGTGGAGGGGGAGTGGGTGTTGGACGATTCCTTTGGCAGGTAGGCAGACTGTAGGCTACGCTCAAGTTTCTGGAAGGTGGGTGGGAGTTAGACGACGCGTCGTTTCACAAAGTTTAGCTTGTAAGCTAGCTCGCTCGCTCTGTTCGGAAAGAATAAACTTCGATATGTGATGAAGCAGGGATAGAAGGACATTGTGCCGACATTCTCGCAAGGTAAGTAATTCTTTTTGTTCGTTTGTAGTTTGAGAACTGTTTCAAATCTCCAGTAATACCCTAATAGGTGAATCGGTAGGAATGAAGGTCATTCCATTTTAGGTTGTGGAGGGGGGGGGGGGGGGAGAGAAGAGTTAGACGGAGGGAATAAACTTGGAATTGACCAGCCAGACATGTGAGCGTTAGCAGGTAAAGGATTTCATTTGGGATATCCCGGCAAGTTAAGTAATTCCTTTTGTACGTTTTCATAGCGATACGGTTTTAACGCTGTATAATTTTGGTTGTGGTGTGTGCGTTCCCATCGCGTGATCCGGAAGTGTCAAAAGTGTTGAGTTATCGACAAAAGTGTGGATTATCGGTAAAAGTGTGGGGTAACTTGATAAACCACACTTTTTGCGATGACGCACACTTCCGCTCACGGTTTACGGGATTTAACCTACGGAAATTTAGCGTGGCGTTGAGTTAGCGTGACGTCACAGCCGTGGTTTAAACCTTAGTTATACCTTACTTTAGTAAACCTTAAATTTAATGAGCAAAAAACGGCTTCACTGTTTAGAAAAACAGTGCGCTCGTATCCCCATACTCGCAGCCGTGAAGGTACATGAATAAAAACGGATTAGGGTTCACTCGAACGCAACGAACTATAATTTGAACTCCAATACCAGGGAGCAAGGACTGTCTTTGATCAGTGTTTATGTCAGAAAGAAAGCGCAGTTAGTGTTTGAAAAGTTTAATGTTTTGGTGTTTGGGCCTGCCCGCATAATTTGTCTGTTTCGTGTGAGTGGGTATATGTGTATTTTGAGTGCACTTATAATTTGTGAAACTAGCAGACTCCTAGTTAAGGCAGTTTTTCGCCTGTGTTTATGTTTGAAGGTCGTTTTTGGTGGTTATTTCTAGTTCGTTTGAGTAATTACGTGTTCATTTTGTGTATGCATTTTTATCTTTAAATTTTGTAGCGTTTTACAGTTTATGGCGTCTTTTTGTGTGTGTTTGTGATTTTACGTTTTGCGAATTGGAGTTCAAATTATAGTTCGTTGCATTCGAGTGAACTCTAATCCGTTTTTATTCCTGTACCTTCATGGCTGTGAGTATGGGGATACCAGCTCTAACGTTTTTTTTCTAAACGGCGAAGCAGTTTTTTGCTCAGTTAATTTGTTGGCTTTTTTCGCTTCTTTCTTCTTGTAATTGCTACTGGCTGGTCTATCACGTGGCCACTGTCCGCCGATTTTTGTTTTCGAAAAAACGGAACATTAGAAATGCATATTATGTTCAGGTCCTGCCCCATGGTTATTATTTGATGGCAACACATTATCGCACGCATCGAGATTTAGCATGTGTCATCTCGATGAGTAGTTGATTCTGGATTGTTGCAGTGTCAAGGCAAACAATCACGGAAACAAGTCAACTGGCTTCCCGAAGCCCGCATTGAAAAAGTAAATAAGTCACTCAGTCATGTCGGCGCCCAATTTTGAAGCTCAAAATTTAAGACTTTGCACCCTACGGTTTAAAACTTGCAGATTTAAGAAAAAATCAAGACCATTTAATTTTGGTTCTCCACAACGAGCTAGCTAACTCAAACAACGGCAATGCTGCTTTCCCGGCACCCCACCATTGTTGCATCTTGTTCGAGTGAGCTATAATGCGATATTGTGCACCCAACCATTGTTGCATCTTGTTCGAGTGAGCTATAATCCGATATTGTGCACCCAACCATTGTTGCATCTTGTTCGAGTGAGCTATAATCCGATATTGTGCACCCCACCATTGTTGCATCTTGTTCGAGTGAGCTATAATCCGATATTGTGCACCTCGCCTATTGTTACCCCTTTGTTACATGTTGCAACGTAACATTTTGACATTGTTAGCCGCTCCGCCTGTCCAATTTTCTGAAATTCTTGTGCGCAAACGAACTGTAATATACACGGCTTGCCGGCCGTGTAAATTTAGTCCACCACCAGATGGCATCCCTCCATACCCAGCGGGCACTGCCACCTGTCTCTCAACAATCGTTTGGCGAACAATCCTGTTTGGCGAAAGCGGGAACGGTAGGTTAGTGAACACTAAAGGTAAACCCTGAAATGCTAATTTTATCTTTAAAATTACACGTTTTCACTTGCATCCAAAAATATTTCTCTGTAGTTATAGGCTGATTGTCTCCAAAAGGAGGTGGGTAGAGCCAAACCCTGACCTAAAATGCACCGAGAATACCAGTATTGTCAAACCACTTACTAAGGTACCCACTGATGCAGTGCTTCATACATTTTTCCACATGCTGCTCATTTCTTGCCCACACTACTACCAGTAATCACATGTTCCTTCATGCCACGACCTACAACAGCCCCACTGACATCTCTCAGATAGTGGCTGATGGAGGTGCCCTTATTACGCATAGTGCAAGCTGAGACTATCTCGTCTAGTGGCACATCGGAAGCAAATGCCCGGGATGATACCAAACATCTCAACTCGTCTGCTCACACCAAAGAGGGAAGATCTAAGTGGTTCAGACCGATATTGTATGCACACCTAATAACCTCGCAGATCCACACCACAACTTTGTAGGGAGGACAGGCCAGGCGGAGGGTGAGCCAGAGTCCTTCTCGCCATAGAGAAAAAGGAGCCTCCAATGCATTTTCTTTCCCGAGGTGTCAGTATGTGTGAGGGGAGTTTTGTGTATTCCAGGTAGCAGCGTAAGGCACAAGCCAGGCACTGTACTTTTTCTCCACTCATGGGTTCCACCACCAGGTCGAGTGCTTTAATGACAACTTGGCGCGGGGTTTTGTCCAGATGCTGGTTCTTGTCACAGAACTTGGACGGGAAAACAAGGGTGATGCTGGACCAGTCCTTAGCAACACGGATGTATCTATCCTCCCTGGTGAAAGCAGCCAGTTCACTCTGGCGAGCTGTCATAGCTAAGGCCACCAAAAAAACAGTCTTTTGAGTGAGGTGTAACACTAAGGCCTTCCGAAGTGGCTCGTAGGCGTTAGCTGACAAATTAGAAAGTACAAACGGGAGGTTCCAGGAAGGGAAAAAGGAGAGCACCCGAGGATGGAGGTTGTTGAAGGACTGGACTTTTGAGATCACCTTGCCCTGCGTAGCTTCCAATCGGCCTATGCAGGACAAGACGGAGTTAATCACAGATCTGTAACCTTTGATAGCGATGGGGACCGACCCGTTTGAAATAGGTGTTTAAGAAAACTAGCCAAAGCAGTGACGGAAGGGTCACAAGGGTTTACCTCGTTCTTGCTACACCAAGAGAACCATCTGCGCGCTTTAGCCTCGTATACTTTAACGTTATTAGATTCCCAATGACATGGAAGTAAGTGCGCCGTGACTGGAGACGTAAAACCCACTTTCTTCAGGGCAGACTTCAGAGTCTCCATGCATGATGATGAAGAACAGTTGGGTTTGGGTGAAGCATCTGCCCTCGATGTTGGGTGAGAAGATCCGGTCACAAGGGCAGGGGATTGACGCTTCCTTCATCAGGTCTAGTTGGTCAACAATCCAATGTTCCATTTCTCAAAGAGGGGCATCAGAAGGAACGAGCCTTGGGAAAGCCTGATCTTGTTCAGACCTTCTGCAGGAGGGTAAACGGGGGAAAAACGTAGGCAAACATTCTGTCCCATTAGATGCTGAGGCCGTCGGTCACCTAAGCGTGGGAGTCTGAAAACGGGAAAACAAAATTTGCTAGCTGTCTGTTGGTGTGGTGGTGAACAAGTCTATACAGGGCATACCTCACTTCAGGAAGACGAATTGCAAACTTAGGGGGATAACTGCCACTTCGTGGTTGGATTTTGTCCGTACTTGACAGGTCGTTAGTCAACACATTCAATTTTCCTGTTATGTGTCTGGGTAGCAACATCATATGAAACATCTGGCATAGGCTGAAATGTTTGGATACCTCGCTCGTCAGGATGCGGTAGTGCGTGTCACTTCCTCTTCATACATACGCCACAGCTGTGGTGTTGTTGGACATCAGCAACTGTCTTCACTTTGACAAACGAAGATCAGGTTTGGATAGCGTAGACAATGGCCCTTAGCTCCAGGGTGTTGATATGGAGGGCCCTCTTCGATGATGACCTAGTGCCCAAGGCTGTGTGCACAACCATATGGTCTCCCCACCCCGATATCTAGTTTGCCAAATTATACAACGTTGAAGCGTCTGAGGGCAAAGATTGCGAATAAGCCAGTCGCCCGGGTAAGCGTGGGAACCAGAAAAGGTGGTAGATGGACGGGTGTAGTGGTATGTGGATACACTGTGAATTCCCCTTGCTGGAGGCACTTTCGAACCGATGCCAGGGTCTACATCTGGAAATTACTCTTAAGGAGGAACGAGTTGAGCTGTGCAGATTGAAGATTAAGCGTATGCCCCAGTTCTTCTTGGGAATCACCCGCACGGGGCTGTAAAAAGCCGGAATATTGTGAGAGAGACGGATAGCACCTTTTCCGAGCAGCTTGATCAGAGTCGGACTGGCCAGATCAGCTACTCAGACCCGTGGGGCCCCGCAGGGGCCTCGAGCCAAGGTGCAAGACCTGTATATGTTTGTGGAAGGAAGTGGAAAAAGGCAGTGGTCACCCCACATGTGATGCAGCTATCCCATTCATTGGATCAGACTACAGAGAGCTTTTTACTGTCAACCTAAATGCATTCTTTGTGTTCTTATTCAGTAACAAAGGTAAAAAAAAAAAAAGTAGCATAGCCAATTAGAATTAAGCGTAAATTTTTATAGGGAGGGGCCTTCCAGGATTATATATTTATTTTTTTAATTATTTATGTAGGGAGGGGGACTTTCAGGATTCGCACCGAGAACCCTCAAGGGGTCCAGTCCGACACTGAGCTTGATAACCTCCGCTTCGAGTAGTTTGTTTGGAGAAAAGTTATGCAGCCATGGGGCAGACCCAGAATTAGCAGACAAAGTGGGGAAATCAGCCATGTTTGAAGACGAATAATGCTTTGAAGTCCGTCGTGATGGCCTCTCATTCCTCAACGTGGTGCTTCAGTATACCTCCCGCACCAGCCAGTGAATGGGAAGTATTCACTGGAAGGTGGGGAGAAATTCACCGGCAGGTGGGAGGGCAGGACTACCTTCAACGTAGGCAAGAGTGGGAACGGTGGGATCCTTGACCGCGGAAGGAGACGAAGTTGACCAGTGGTGTCTGTCGGAATGTTCGTAGCCGATTCCAGGTATGTGTCTCTACGCCAAAGAATCATATTCGGTGTTGCCCGGACGCCAATTGAAGGAGCCCTGAAAGAATGTTGCCCATTTCATAAGCTGGAGGCAGTCGTAGCATGGTATTGGTCTTAGCCTCTGCCGGTTCTGCCATATATGCCTGCAAATGAGCAGTGGACGCCTGACAAATAGAGGTCTTGATAGATAAGCATAGGAGAAGTAAGGCACTAATCAAATTCCATAATAGCATTCTCCATCACAAACTCAGCTCTCGGGCATGTCCGATAATGCGCTCTCTGAGGGACGCCAGAACCATAGAATTTGAAAAAAAAAGTTTCTCTTCATAGCATCGTGAGGGGGAGCGGTTGACCCACAGAGAGAGGTTGCCGAAAGAGGTCGCTGAAGCTGCCGAAATAAAACGTGAGACTGAGGAGGTGGTGGGAGTCGGGCATAAGGAATTAGTACGCAATAGTGGCGAATGGACTGTGAAGAATCTTTCCAGAGAATGAATGAGCTTCCTTCCCCATAAATGTCATCATAATCAAGGGACTCGCAATCATCCTCAACTTTGGGAGAGGGTGGTCCTGGGAGGTCGCCCGTCAAAATTCCGGCCATGTGGAACGGGGTGGGTGTGGTCATAGGATTCAGAGGTGTAATCGTAGTCATAGTATGAATCCTGAGTGAAGGCAGTGTGGTAATGCGGCGATGAGGTGAAGAGGCGAAGTTGTGACAAAGCAAATGCAGTTCAGGCATATGGGAGCCGTGGGGAACAGATGATTGGGAAGCATGGTAAACTCACGAAATATAGCCTTACCCTTTGCATACCATGGTAACATGCTGATGACTGACTGTAATTAAGGGATGTCTGGGAAAGTGGCGTCAATGCATATGCTATTCGGATTTCGTTCACAGGTGAACTACTTCTGAACTTAATGCATGCCCCCTTTGGATTTCGCCCAATGGGAGAACTACATCCGAATATGCATTACAACGTACAGTGCGCAGTGCACACATTGGAGGTTTCGCCCATCGCGTGGACTATTCCCGAATGTGGCGGATGAGCAATCACATCTGTATCATCTGACACTATGGTTCGAGTTTCTCCCACCATGTGAACTACGCTCAAAAGAATCTTAACCGTAGTGTCTTTCCTGGAAGGCAATTTAGCCTTTTTCTTAGCTAGAGTACAACATCTACTCAATCATGCTTTTGTTTAGGCTGCGGTTTGGACGGTTGCGTCTTAGTATGTTCAAGTAGCGAACTCAACAATGCCTTTCTCGATGAGGTTTGGTGATCACGCGCTATTTGGTGGCGACTATGATGTCATCCCCAGCGCAGGCGAAGCGACGATGATGTTGTTGGTCGGAGGAAGGGGGGGGTCTCGCACCAACGGTTGGAGCACCCAGGGATGTTTAGCCTAGGGGTAACAATTGTGTAAACTGAGCCCTGGTGAAGGCAGTGTAGTATTAATCTGGTGATGGGTTGGTTCGCCGGTTAGAATCCGGGTCACATGAATGAAACTTCAGGGAGATTGCCACCGATGACAAGTTGTAGCATCGATAGCCATTTGCCGCCGTCTAGTTCTGTCTAGCCCTTACTTTCAACAGGCGACAGAACACACAAATAAATTTTTACACAACAATCAAGCCACGTGCCTCGTTAATTACTGAGTGTAAAGTTGGTGCGCCCACGTGTACCGGGAAGCAAGCAGTAAAGTTAAGCCTAAAGACATCACGAGCGCCTTCTTCTATAAATCGTCCGTTTTCAAATGCAGATTTTGAACCGGTAGATGGGCGCCATCGAGTGATAGTGATGTCGTTAACCTTGACCGGTTTCTCCATGGCGCACGTGGTCGCACCAACTTTACATTCAATAATTAAGGAGGCACGTGGCTGTTTGTCGTGCAGAAAGAAATTTCTTTGCGCATTCCTTCGCTTGTTGAAATGAAGTGCTACATAGAACTAAATAATGATAGACGGCGCCATATGCTGCAACCTGTTATTCGATGAAGTGCATAAAGGTGGCTTACTGTACTGCGTTACGTCTAATATATGCTTTTCGCTGATGGCTTATTTCCAATTTCCTTTAGAGTGTTAAAAAAAAAGTGTTAATTGTTGGGTTAAAGTGACTTGTTTAGTACTGTGCGTTTAAGCCCAGCATTCTACATAATGTCTACTCGAGGACGTCCACTAAAACGAAGAAAGGCAACTAATGCAGGGCTCCCAATCCTCATATATTTCCTATTTTTTTTATATATGATTCTTATAAAGCTCCTATAAATCGTGAATGTTCCTATAATTCCTACATTTTTTATGTTCCGAATTGAAATATTGATATGTTTATGGTGTGTTTCCTTGCTACGATAGTTATTTGGATCCGAAAAGAGGAACATCGATCTTCCCACATCGTGGCGCTGCGGCATGGTACAAAAGGGGAACGAGAATTGGTCGAGCGGCCGAATAAAGCATGTGCACTCAAAAGTATTTTTTATTTTTCTTAACGACAACAGAAAACATTGAATAGGCAAGATAGCCTACTGCATCCAGGCTAAAGTTCCTATGAACCTTCTATAAATTTTGTTTGATTTTTCCTATAAAGCATTATTTAAAAAAAGTTCCTACATTTCCTAATCTTTTACCCATTGAAGTTGGCTGGGAACCCTGCAATGTAAAATAAAAATAAAACAGGTTTGTTACCAATAAAACAATAAGTGAACAAAACTAGTTATGTTAAAAAAAAAATCACACGTTTTACTTTTCTTAACAGTGTTGATTTAAAAAAAAAAAAATTCAAATTGGCATGAAATGAACCCCATCTTCGGCCTCATAGTTGATAAACACGGAGACCTAAACTAATTCCTATAGTTCTGGTATAGTTACATTATGCCCGACAGAGAAGAAGTGTTTTAAAAAACGTGGCAACCAAGAAAATAAAATTCAGTTTATTTTTGTTTGGTTTATTTGCAGTTGCACGTGCAATTTTAATTGCAATTGTTTCTGTGAGGAAGGTAGTTTTTAATTGTGGGGAATAAGTTTTTGTGGGGGGGGGGGAGGTCTCTCTCCTAATTTTAATTCTGGTGTGGACAAATTCCTGGCTACGGCCTTGAACTCAACGCCATAAAAATGTACGATTGCTTACTTACCGTATGAATATACGTCTGAGACGAGGAGGTATCTTAACAACACCAGACCTCCAATCGTAAAAAAAAAAAACATACACTAACAACAAGCTGCTTACTTGTCATCCATGCTAGTTCACAATGGTTGCTCTATTGTGTTCCTTGTTTGTTAACTTATTCTAACTTATCGTCTAGACGTTTCCGTATTCTTTTCTGGAAAATGTGTGTTTCAGTTCCCCCTCCTCCCACATTGTGTATAAAATTGAAGTTATAATAGATTGTCCCACATTAAAATGCTCTCACTTGTTTTTGCTTAAACAAAGTAGTTGCAAATAAAGCATTTGAAAACACTTCATAAGCTTAATTCTCTTTATTGAGTTTGTTATCGAACATTTTCTTTCGTAACTGTTGTATAATAATGCCACAAAAATATTTTGTAGTTACGAGTACAAAATTACGAAAAAAGTTGTAC
Organism: Lithobius niger; assembly: GCA_023313725.1. NCBI lineage: Eukaryota > Metazoa > Arthropoda > Chilopoda > Lithobiomorpha > Lithobiidae > Lithobius > Lithobius niger. The sequence goes on along the minus strand of JAHWFP010054844.1, from coordinate 64,985 downwards.
GTTATACAAATATTTACATAAACACAAGGCAAATCCGTGACCTGCAATGTATTGCTAATAAAAATGCATTCAGGATTAAGAAGAAAAAATCTCAAAGAGATACATAATGAGGAATAATACAATAAGGTGAACTGATTACAACAAATGAACATTTTATCAAAAAGATACAAATAATTAGCACAAATATGTACACTATAGAATCTATTTCTCAATAATACCAAGAAAATTTCTTTACAAAGATCATTGTAGGCAAATAAAGGTTTGATATGCAACTTTACACGGATTTCCCAACTCAGGCTTTTCGATGAATACAAAAAGACTTGTGTTTTGCAATGGAAATATCGAGAAAGCTGGTCGTTAGTAATATCCGTCATTTTTAACTAAACCAATAAACGACACCTGTAAAGTAGACCATTTACGAGATCATGTTTATGGTCAGAAATTGAAATCGAGAGTTAAAAAAATGATAAAATCATTGCAAAATATTTAAAACAATTCTAATCGAACCCTTGAACTAAACACAAAATTATAGGTCTAATCGTGAATCGGGCATTACTTAAAGCGATTACTAAATTTTAAGCCAGATGAAAACAATACATTAAATAAAAAAAAAATTAATTAAGACTTCCCATCCAAAATGATTTAGCCATAATGAGTTTCCGTTTACACATTTACAACATAGCAACTAAATATTTTGAAATGCTGTAACGGGTATTATCAAAAAATAAAATAAATAACAAAGTGAAAATTGAGTAAACATTATGTCCGAATTTTTCCAAAAAATTATTCGCCAGATTTTCATAACTTTGGCACACAAGTTGTGACGGCTAAAGGATATGGACGCAGGAGATGATTGGTACTGCTTCAAGTTTGTTAAATACCGTTAGCAGTATATTTATGATTATGGAAGTGTTACGGTGAACAACAGCATCAACATCTCATTCTTCGTAACTTTTCCCTAACGAATGCAATTTAAACAACACTTTATGGCGGTTATTTCACTTTCCATTATTATAAGTGTAGGGCAGATTTTAAAGTGAGAAATAGAAGTGATATGGGTGGAAGGGCACACTACTTGAATCAACAATATAACAATTGATTTGATCAGAGGCACAGTTGAAGTATCTTATTTGTTAAACAAATTAACTTCCGTCTTTAATTGCCAGAGATATGCAGTGGAATGCAACATCCGTATTAAAGATCCCATTAAAATACTTAGTTACTAAACAATCGTTTCGAGAACCAATCCAAAAACCAAGACACATACACAACCTTGTGTAACAGGAAGGTTGGAAGCAATGCAGTAGGCGTAATAGTAACCTACAATGCTCTTTGTAAATAACCAACTTGATACGAAAACAATGAAAAAGTGGTACACAGTACAAAGGAGACTGGAAATATGAACTAAAGAAGCAAACTTCCCACCCATTCAGGGGTAGTCTGCAAACTAAACCAGGAACTTAGTGCTCGATTTCTTTGGTATTGATTGGCACATTGATAAGGCACATTGGTAAATGCAACCTGGATCATTAGTCAACAGGTGTTGTTTATACATACCGAATATTGATACATGATTAAACAGGAAAGGTTGTGAATGATATTAATGTGGGGATTTTGATCTGTGATAAGTGCTGTTACTTCTCATGATTATTTCAAAGATTTATGTTGTTTAACGTTATTTTCTTACTTTTTTTTTGGTAAAATGAAAACGTGTAAGTTTTATTTAGAATCTCGATTTATTTTAGTACAGCACAACAGCATAAAACCTTATTATATTAGTATCATGGCATCACTCAAATCCTTTCAAAAAAGAAATATCGTATGTACAAAATATATCTATCTAAATGACTTCCAAGCAGATAAGTTTTTCAAGTTTAAATAATTGTAAAACAGTTACAAAGCAGGCAATTTGTTTAGCTGTCGAGCTAAAAACAGCACTTTGAAATATCACCACTAGTGTTATTATAAAAAGTTAAATACGAGAACAATTTTACGCTGTTATACGAAAAGTAGTAAATATATTTGATGCTGATTGCTCAGTTCATTGAAACACATGTACTCGGTTTTCTTTCTTGCAGCTGTACCTGCTCTTACTACGAATTATTTAAACAATGTAACTAAACTTAAAGTACAAAATTTAAGAAAGATTCTTACGAATGAAAACAGTTCTAAACTACGTTATGATTTAAACTACGCTATCGATTAAGTGCAGTAGAATTGTAAAATCGACTAGTGTTTTTCGTCATATTGGCAGTAATGAAGTATGTACAACAGAAGCCGGGAACTATATGTAAATAAAGGATGACCAATGAAATTTTGTTCAGAGATGGCATCCTGCAGGTACACTTTGTACACATCGACACAGCAAAGCAAAACATATAGACCCGAAAAAATATTATAGGACCATCGTTGAAGTGACACAAGGATTAAAGCAGGTGTTGGAAGGGTTTTAACACAAAGTTCAAAAATCTTTTTTGGAGGTCAGGGAAGTATGAAACTTTTCGCGCGTTTGTAGCAGTTTCACAACATTGTACATGAGGTTTAGCGAGGAAACAACTCAGTCAATGACCCAAAAAAAAAAAAACAATTTCCGGCCAAGGCTGCAGCTGTAGTAGGAACAATGGTTTATGCAGTGAAAACAGGCTCATAACGAAATAGTTCTTAATGCACCAATTACACACTTAAAACAAGGCCATTAAAAGAAAGTTTTAGATTGTGCATTGGTTTATTGACTAGAAGGGCACGCGACGTAGGCCAGCAATTTATTTAGAAGCAAAGATTTGTCACATTACGGAACTTTTTAATCAAAACGTAAAATGTAACATTAAACTATATACGACAAACTAAATTGCCCCTAAACCTCGTGTTACAGAACAGAACACAAGTGAATCCGTGAAAGACGTCAAGTACTTATTTTCATAAGGTCGAAAGCAGCTGCTGAAATGTCAGCTCAGCATTCATTCAGTTTTCAAGGTTTATTATCGATTACTGCGTTTGGATTCAACAGGTAATCCAAGCTATAGTACGAATTTTATCCATTCGCCGGTCGAAACATTAAAAACGTGTCAAAATCTTCGCGTTTTATGGTTAGTGTCTATTTATTTTATGACATAATCGCAGATGTCCTCAGTTTCTCACTACCATTGTTGTCTAACACCACCTTTAAACATTTTTAACGTTAGCATTATTATATTCAAACTGTCAATTTACTTTGATAGTTCTATAAAAATGCGAAAAGTACCAACACTTGTGTGAAGTTTATTGACAAATCGTTAATCGCTTGTGTAGAATTATAATGTAAGGAATTAGGCCAAACAAAAGCAAAAGTCTAATAACATTTAAAGAATTTCACAACTAAGATACGATCAGTTAGGACAGAATTGTATATATATTTATATATGTGTGTGTAAAACTTTATACGAAGACTTGTGTGATTTTGCTGCTCAGTTACAAGGACAAGATCAATACATTTTAGCTTTACAAAATCATGTCATTAGTACTATACATTGTGCTCAAAAAATGTTCTCAAAGTAACAGGCCCCTTTATATGGCCAAAAAATGTACAACCACTCTTCTACAATACGAGTTAATGAAATAAGAATACAGCCTTTTGCAAAGTTAGCAAAGCAAATGTTTACTGATTTGCAGCAAATTAATGATGATATGTCACATTTTTAAGGTTGATATATGTTCTTTGGCAAGCTTTCGGTTAATAATGCAGATATATTTCTATAATGCCAGTTCGTAAATAAGATGGAGAGTAATGAATGATTCTGAAAATTCATATTAGAAACAGCGTTATATACAAGCAGAAAATCAACCCTGGTTTTAACGTCTTGGACGCTTCCATTGTTCGCTCATTCGCGTGCCAAAAGATGCACGATTCGCCTTACCTTCTAGGTTTTTCAAAGCTTTGTCCAAGTCTAAAAATAAATGTTTGTGAAGATGAAAGAGTTGATTCAAATTTCACCCAATGAATGGAAGTGGTGAAATTGAACAAAGAGTGCTGTGTTCTTTTGCTTTCATACGCAGATTGTTGAGACTTCCAATTCTCTTGTTGTCTGTTAAGTCGGCCATCTCTTGTTTCTCCGTCGTCTGAGAGGTGGTCTGGTAGGTGTCTGTACTGCGCATGCCCACACTGGGAAAGAGTGGATCGGCCATTCCCATTGGCTGTGACAGCATGGAGTAAGAGTAAGATGGCGGATTGGGCGAAGAGAAACCGTACGAATTAGAGATATGTGGTAAATTGAGCGAACTGTCGTAAGTAGACGATCCATAGGCCCAGTTGTCGGCTGTTGTGTTAAATGATGGAATTGACGGGAGAGTTGGAGAAAATGATGACGTCATCGACGGATTACCTGGAAAATAAGTAATAAAATTCATGAAGTTAAAGAAAGAACTGCGAAATGAAATCCACAGAAGGCTATTGCCAAAAAAAATCTTTATCATTCAGTGTTAAAGGTACATTCCTCCCAACGCCATTTTTCTCGATACTCCACTTCAAATACGGCCTAAAGGTCTATTTAGTTCCCGTTAGTCAAGCCATTGCTAAAAATTCGTTTTAAAATGTGCGTCTAGGAGATTTTCTGTTGAATATTGGGAACTAATTTAATAGCATCCTGCTAATATTATTAGCAGGATAATAACCATGACGTTTCATCTGTGTATGTGCCATGTACTAATTTTTAATCGTTTGCTATTAATTACCATGAGATCAAAAATCTAAAAGACTAATGCGGTAAAAATTAAAATTATTTATGGCAATACATCGTTGAAGAAAAATTATAAGACGCTACCCTAAAAATTATAAATTGTGATGTTAAAATACGAACATCTTTCCGGTTTGTGACGACACAATTTTTGCGTTGATGTCATTTCGTGTACTAGGCCCAAGGCCAACTGAGATAATAGCTGTGTTTCTCGCTGTGAGGAACGCAGCTACTATAATGACAATAATAAACATTTATTTGCTCGTATAAGGGCGAAAGGTAAATGCAAGAGCTCGTTGGAGACCGCATATACCAAGCCCGAAATTAAAAAGTGAGGATGACAGTGGAGTTTTTCAGAGGTGAGGAAGAAGGTGGAAGTTTATGGAAAGGCTGGGGAATGTTCAGAGCAAAGGTGGAAGCGGCTGCCATTGCACCTGGTTAGTTTATTTTTGAGTGAAAGAAGTGGTGGCGCAGAGACAGTCTCTTCACTAAGGGAATTCCATGCAGGTATAACTCACTGGGTGAAAAAAGATTTTTGCGTGTTGGTGTGAAATCTAGGAAGGACTAACTTAAGACAATTTCCCTTGGTCTTAGCAACAGAACTCAGTTCGAATAATGGAAGGTCGATAGGGAGCATAGAGTGTAAAATCTTGTAAGTTAAGAAAAGGTCCGCCTTTAGGCGTCGGCACTCAAGGGTGTCGAGTTTGAGGACTTTATGATGCTGGTGATATTCCATGTTGTGCACGCTCGAGAGTGATTCGAGCGTGATACTTCCTTTGTATGGACTCAATCCTGTCAATATCCTTGAGGAGATGAGGTGACCAAACCTGGCTAGCATACTCGAGTAATGGACGGACGTAGACCTTGAAGGCCCAAAGCCTAGTGTGAAGATTACTCGAATTGAAACAGCAACGCACCACGGCGGAACTACGACTAGCTACACCGTTTACCATGCCTGCAAAAACAATACAGCCAGCATGGGGCACAAGTCCCTTGGGCATACCGGACATCTGATAACGTTCGTTCTTGCCTCAAAGTCCATCCAGATGACGCCATCAGCAACTTTATTGCCAAAGATTGTCCAAGCACCCAGGTGATGGATACCTGAACACCTCTCCGAAACGCAGCAAGGAGCTTCCTGCCAATCTTCACACAGAAGGGGTGATCAACATTCAGCAACAAAAAGGAACGCCTCAGAAAGTCAATACCAGCCTTGGAGTCGGACTACACAGTGAAACTTGACAAGCCGAGGTGAAGCCCCTTGCCAATAGAGATAAACATTGCGACCAGCTCTCCCTGGAAAGCTGGCGGCAAGCTAGGGAGAAAATAACTTCTCTCCACAGTGGTGGTCAGGCACGAAAATCCCCTACCCACCCTCCCAAACAGCTTTATGAAATGAAGCATCATAAAAAAGAAGCCGACCGCTCTACGGAAAACCTCGCTTGTCCAAGCGGCAGCAACCTGGCTTCACCATGTCGGGGGGTGAAAGACAGAAACGAATCTGGGGGTCAGAAACCACTCAAGTTGTCGGTCCAGGAAAGGAGTGTCACCAAGGAGCCCTCAACCTCCTTCTTGCCGGCAGACCCAGAGTGGAGTACCTACACAAAGCACTTGCTAGCGGATCAGTAGTTCCCCTCGCGATAGCCTTAAGACAGAGTCTCATGAGCTGATTCCTGGCGCTGATTTCAATTCGACGTTCCCCGTCTCATTATGCAGCACCAAGACAAGGGACGACGGTGGACAGCCTGAAATAACACACAAGCAGCCATTGTTTGCAACCTATACATCCTTGTAGCAGACACAGAACTCGCCAACACAGGAAGATGAAAATCAATACTCGACCGGATGTATGTACGCTACATAACCATAATCACACAATCTTTTCACTGCCAGTTCATTCGAGACAAGCGATTTGAGAATACCGAGTTTAGAAGACACCGTTTCCGTCACCAAGGACACGTCACCAAGGACTCATCACCAGGCACTCCACGTCACCAAGGACACGTCACCAGGCACTCCATCTCGAGTGAACCAGCATGCCACCCATCTTTATAATCTCAGACAGTGGAGGACCCCTAGAAAAAATCATCAGCTCCGTCTTAGCCGGGGAGAGAACCAGACCCCTGGAGGCCAGGAGACACTCACCCCTGGCAATGACTCCTTCAAGTGAGCGCAGGAGGGTCTGCAGGTCTCCATTAACAACCAGAATCGCAACAACGTCAGCATAAGCAACAACTCTGGCCTTCGAAATAAGCTCAACAAGCACAGCATTAATGAAAACAGCAAAGAGAATCAGGCTCAGACAACTTCCCTGCAGAAACCCTCTGTCCGTTGACTGACAACTCGACCAATGACCATCAGCCCTAGTGGCAAAGGTTCTGGCACCAAGGAGAGCAAGAATGGCGTCCACCAGGTCTTCCCCGTCACTCGACTCATACAGGGCATGCTCCACCCATCTGATGTCCATCATGTCATATGCGGCTTTGATATCCAGTAACACCGAGACAGCGATCTTACCATCGGCCCATGCTTCCCGAATGCCAGCTTGTTTTTATGTACAGAGGTCTTATTGTTGCCGACCAATTTGCAAGGCAGCAGTGATAAGCCTCGTGCACCAAGTTTAAAGTGATTGTTTAAGCGATTGTTAGAGTACTTAAAAATAGTGGTAAAATTGGGCCCGATTGATACTTAGGTGGGTGACCACCTGGGAATCCGGTTGCTGCAGACAGAGGGCCTTAAGGCTTCGTCGGGCAGATGACCAGGAGTGGTTAACTTGCTAGAAAACCCTTTGACAAGTAGTGGTAGCGCTGTTGATTTATAAAATCTTATTAATATGTAGATGTATGATAGTTTCAAATAATTTGGAAATATAAGATTATTAAGAGATTGGTGTATAATTTTCATCATTTTCAGTATCGTCTTTTTTAAAAACCAGACACAGTTGTTCAATTACGATCTGAGGAACCTACTGTCTAGGTGTGGGTGATTTGCAGGTTAGAAGGCCAAAATGCTATTTGCTAAACAGAATTAACTATCTCGATTTAAACTTGGCTAGTCTGTAACAAGGTCGTTCAACGCGAAATCGTCGTCCATAATAAACGAACTAGTGATTACGTCAGCGTACAGGCGTCGTGCTCATAAGCAAAATTAGCGGTAGCCTGTCATTTCAACATCGGGAAAAGGTGGGTCGATGGTTGGCTAGAGACTACTCATGATACTTCGGGATCGTTCGGTTTTGTGACGTTAACACTCAGACTATTTATATCATCAACGAAATTTTATAATATTAAAGTGGCACTATCACCGATTGAAAGTAGGCAGAATCTGGCAATGTATCTAGTGTATCTAGTACTACCTAGCACTTGCTTGCATCAAGCGAAGGAATGCACAATGTCATTTCTTTTTACGAAACAAACAAGCCACGAGCCGTCTTAATTATTGAGTGAAAATTTGGTACGCGTTCGTGCACCTGGGAGCAAGCTGTACGGATTAACAATATTATTGCTGCTAGATGGCACCAGGGTATTTGCTAACGGTTTTCAATCGGTGATAGTGCTACTTTAATTTGCATTACAGAAATGTTTAAAGGGATATTCCTCCCAGCGCCATTTTTCTCGATCCACCACATCAAGTACGGCCGTAAAGGTCTATTTCCTTACCGTTAGTCAATCCCTTGGTAAAAATCCGTTTTAAAATGTGGCGTCTAGGAAATTTTCTGTTGACTAGTTGGTAACTTATTTACTGCGTCCCGCAGTATATGATCCTTTGCGTGCTTACAATAATCATGACGCTTCATATCTGTGTGTGCAACTGTGCATGTACTAATCTACATAATAATTCTGGATCCCGGCTGAGCAGTTAAGATATAGAGGCCGAACAATCGCTTTTCATTGTTTTCGTGCACGTGTAATGTCTTTATTTATTTATTGGTTAAATACAAGAGCCTAAAGACCTTGCGTGTTATGTGTTATTTATTTATTTATTTATCGAACTTACTGGAATCTACAAGCCGTGCGCCGTGTTATGTGTTTGCTACGGTGCCTAACAATTCCTGGTGCACGTGCTATGGATTGAAAACTATCGTCGAATCCGTTGATTGTTGGTGGGTAAAATGAAAGAAGGTTGTGTACGGTTAATTTTGTGTTGCCTTCATTAGTTCGTGTGATGCATTGTGTATTGTGACGGTAGTGTGGAGTATGATGTGTAAATTGTGTAGTGTAAGTTGTTAGATGGGGGGCGTACGGCTGAGGGCCATGGCTCCAAATAAAATATCGTAAGAAATAATCCACTTTGGTACTTGGTGTTACGTATTTGCTGCTTGGTAGATGGCATTTTGTAATTTAGAATGAGTTTGGGTGCGTGGCTTAGGGCCGAGACCCATAATAAACAAATTGAATTGAATTGAAAGAATCCATGTTTCAGCTAAATGCGTATAGTTTTAAATCAAACTAAGCAGCCTTGTAAATTTCGAGGTAGCCTCGAAATTGGCAGCTGGAAACGACGCAATGGCTTATTTAATTCGCAGATGAAGGCATTCAGAGCTGAGCTGAACTGTTTCAAAGTGGACAACAACAATCACTGCTGAGTACGAGGCTGATCATTGCTATCTTACAAAGAAGACGTCAACAATCAAACCTCTGTAAATAAACAATAATGTGACATTGTTAGGCCGCCATAGGCCGCCCCGATTTACTTCCTTCCTTTCCCAGAAAAGAAAAATGCCAAAACAGCCACGCTAAAGGTTTCAACTTTTGTTCCACGAAAGGTTATTTATTTACTTCCCACACAAAAATTGTTTCATGCAAAGATGGTTCAGCGCACACATTCTTTAAACGGTGCATCCTGTGATTTCAGCAACTGGCTGCGCATATTATGTGACTTAGGCCAACAAAAATCAGCGTTTGTAAACCAGTGTCCAAGGTTGACGGGAGGGGAGGGGGTATGTTCATAAATGTTTACAATTACGCCCTTTTCAGTCCACTCAGTAGAATCCAAAAAGACAACTCCTATTTGCTAAAGTGTGTCAGGAAAAGGGGGTCTGTAAACTTAATTCATGACCGGCTTCCTCTAGTTTTCTAATAATTATCATGAGATCAAAAATCTAAAATAAATGCGGTAAAAATTAAAATTAATTATTACAATAGATCGCCGAAGCAAAATTATAAGACACTAGCCTAGAAAATTATAAATTGTGATGTTAAAATACGAGAATCATTCCGGTTTGTGACGACACAATCTTTAACTTGATGCTGTTTCGTGTACTATTCCCAAAGCCAACCGAGACAGCAGCTACGTTCCTCGCTGCGACCAAGGAAAGGCCGCCAAGGTCAATCCTATATTAGCCAAGTTAATCGCACTGACTAATAGTTCGAAAGTTAAATGAAAACTTGAAGATTGTTACTCGCTGTAGCAATCTGTAAGTTTTCATTTAACGTCCAAAGTATTATTGGGTGCGATTAACTTGGCTAATAGGATTGACCTTGGTGGCCTTTCCTTGGTTGAATGATATCACTACCTTCATAGGCCGATCGTTTTTGAAAACTTGGCGGGTTTTTCTACCAGTTTTGGTTTTGGGTGGATATCACAACTTTCATAGGACTGTGAACGTACATAAGGGTACACCGTGTTATCTTCATCTGTACCTTTTTTCTAGAGGAATTGTATTTCTATACGCAGCTACCACCCCAGCCGACCCTGGCGCTGATAAATGTGCGGATGGCGATCTGCGCGTGACTGTTATAAGGCAGGCGGAATGTTATAAGGCAGGCCGGTTGTCCCTTTAATTATTAGCGTCGTTTCAGAAATTTCGCTTTCATCGATTGATGACCATAGCGCGTCATTCCGTGCGCCTTCGTACATTTACGTCGCAAGACCAGGAGAGGAAGGACACAAGTAAGTATGATAGTTAAATTAATTTATTTTTTTTCAAATTACGTAATTGCCCGAAACTTGTTACGGAAATCCAAATTCATATCGCAACAAAACTTCGCAACGATCTGGGCAATCGATAAGCGATTAATATAATAAGCAATATAATGCACACCGATATTGTAACAAATTAATAGATTTTGTTTTTATTGCCTACTGAACGCAGATATCGCAGTAGAATTGCGTCGTAGGTATGAATAATATTGCTGGGATGTATGAAAGCCAGATACCAGCAACATAGGTCTAGTCACCGTTATGTAGACACACAAGCGCCAAGTTAGGCAACAATCATCACACAAACATCACAACAATTCAATTGGCGAGATTGTAAACCATTGTAGCGCAACACCATAGCGTCAGTGTCTAAGGGCTCGTTTACCCAACGACAGTTTTCTCGCTCACTATCTTTTACTTGATCAATACTAAATCTGATGGCTGCTTCTCGCCTTTACCGGAGTATGCGGCTTTCGAGTTGTCTATACGTATTAGCAACCATGGCAACGACGCAGACGCAAATCTTTTCCTCGTGCCTCTTGACACGGCGTACGTAATTCCAACATTTGAGTGTCGATTTATGACAACAAGAAAACGATTTTTTACTGCAGTACAAGACGACGGACTGTTTTTTGTATGCCGGCATTCGATGGTTTGTCTTCGATTCAATAGCCACGAAATGTACGCCATGTTGGATTTTGAATTCTCGCTGCGAGAAGCTATTTATTCTACCGACGTTTGATCATTGCTAGAAGCTGTACTTTGAGGGAGAATAGCAAATTTTGGAAATAGCGTGAAATGACAACAATCTTGTAGCAATGTTTAAACTTAGTGTAGCACTTTGTTCTTTATCCGTGTTGTTATTTATAACACATACAATTTGTTATCTATTACCGCATTTATTTAGTAGCAACGGGAAACTAATCATAAATAAATAACGGTTGACTAGCAAATAGCATTCGGCGAGCGAGAATGACTTGTTGCTAAACGCGCCCTAATATCCTGAAGCAGAATTGGGCACCTTTCAGGTACTTGGATAAAAATAATAATGCGGTACAAAACCTTAAATTGTGTTGAAATCAAGAGCAATGACCCACCTGACAAAAATTAACTCGTGTAGGAATGCCAGCTAAGCTGCTTTCGATGCAAAATCTGACCCTCAATAACGTTGCATATACGAGCTAGCTAATTCTAGTCCGCTGATTATTCATCGATACCGAGATAACGGGAAGGTTTCCAGCTATGAAATTGAACGAATGGCTGCATACGATACGAACTGTGTACCTTTTATGGTTTGTAGCCTAGGGGTGTAACGGAGATGGCGTCGGATGGTGCGTAAGTACGACAATATTGTTATAACCATTGTCGGCATCGTCTCTCATTGGACGGCCAAAGTTCGGACAATGACAACGTACTGACGTGCGTGCCTAGACGCACACTAGTGTAGCACGATAAATCTAAACAACGTTGCCAAAGAAATTGTATCACGTCCAATTCACGAAAAACCAACTATTAACTAAACAAAAAACGGCTTCGCCTTTTAGAAAAAAAAGCATTAGAGCTCGTATCCCCATACTTACAGCTGTCAAGGTACACGAATAAAAACGGATTAGAGTTCGTTCGAACGCAACGAACTATAATTTGAACTCCAATTTTAAGGAACAATGACTGTTTCTTCTCAGTGGTTATGTCAGAAAGTGAACACAGTTTGTGTTCGAAGTGTTTAATGTTTGCGTGCGTGTGTATGTTTGTGTGCACTTAATTTTGATGTTGTACAGGGTTTTTAATATTTGTCTATGTTTGTTGTTTTATATTTTAAGTATGTTTCCTGTGAGTGGCTATACGTGTATTTTGTGTGCATTTATAATTTGTGAAACAAGCATACTCCTAATTAATAGTTTTTATTGCCTGTCTTTGTGTATGTATTTTTCATCTTTTGTAGGCGTCTTGCTGTTTACTGCGTCTGTTTATATGTGTTTTAGATTTTCGTTCTGTTTTAAGTGCGTGTGTATGTTGTATTTTTTTGTGCGTATTTTATTTGTGTGAAGTATCCAACCGTTTTGTCTGTTTGATTAGTGATGTTCACGAATACGTGTGCATGGAGACTGGCATGTCACAATCCTTGTTCCCTGGAATTGGAATTCAAATTATAGTTCGCTGCGTTCGAGTGAACTCTAATCCGTTTTCGAGCTGTTAGTATCGGGATACGAGCTCTAATGCTTTTTTTCTAAAAGGCGAAGCCGTTTTTTATTCAGTTAATTTGTTGGCTTTTTTCGCTTCCACTTTATTGTAATTGCTACGGTGTGGTCTATCATGTGTACGGTATGTCCACTGTACACCCAATTCTGTTTGCGAAAAAACGAAACATTAGAAATGCTATTTTCTGTTCAGGTTCTGCCCGAACTTTATCCCACGTTTGTTTTTTGTTGGCAATACACTAGCGTGTGTCTAGAGTTAGCATGTGTCAGCTGATGCATTGTTGCAAGCAGATGCAGTATAATGACAAACAATCGCGGAAATAATTCAACTAGCTTCCGGAAGCCTGCATTGAAGAAGTAAATAAACCATTCAGTCATGTCGGCCGTCCAATTTAGAAGGCCTCAAAATTATAAACTTTGCACCATACAGTTTAAAACTGATAGATTAAAGTGAAAACCAAGACCATTTCATTCTGGTTCTCGACGACGATGGAATATATTTAATAGAGCCGCCCAATCCAATCCAATCCAATATACTTTATTGGGGTCTCGGCCCTAGGTCATGCGCCCACCCTAAAAAAGAACTACACAAAAATAGAGCATCTCAACACCTCTCGTAACTGATAACACAACCCACTGATGACACATCAGTACTCACAGTACTTAAACACCACCCTTAGTCATACACCCTCATACACTCTCTCACTCAAGCCTCACACATACCAACCATCATAGATAGCAGAGGGCTCACAGTCGTTCACCTGTTGCACGCACAAAATTGGCAACCGCACGCCAGCGTACAACACAGTGTTTTCCCCCACCAGTCCGTAATAAGGTTTGCAGGTTCATATCTGCACCTTGTCTACTGCGCAAAACTACACGCACACAACGATGGAACTTCCACTCAAGGAGAAAATGCTGCACAGAGCATCGTCACCACACCTGCACATTGGGTTCTGCAGCCACCTCAGACGGTGCCTGTATGCAGGAAGCAGCAAATGGCCTGTGCGGAGCCACGCCAATATGGCGCTGCCCAGTAGGGCAGTCTGTCAGCAGTAACAGCATACGAGCACTCTGGTGTCAACTGATACAAGAACCTGCCTGTCTGCGCATTCGCCCACTGCCCGAAGCTACCACGACAATGTTACTTTCCCCGTGCCCGAGCATAGTTGCATCTTGTTCGAGTGACCTACAATCCGATCTTGTACGCATTGCCTATTGTTGCCCCATTGTTACATGTTGCAGCATTGTAACATTTTGACATTGTTAGCCCCGCCGCCGCCATAGCTGTTTGTCTTCAAAACAGTTCGGGTGTAGATCTGGACACAGTGCCCGGGGTGCGATTTTGTTTCTTCATCTACTGTGCGAGAGGCGTGGGCGCGTGGCCTGAGTGTGGTTGCGGTCTTCCTTGATATCAAGGCAGCATTGCGTGGGTGGTGCGCGCCTCTCTCATGCGGATGGGAGTGGGCATTAAGTTGGCAGAAGCCATACTTGCTCTTTTGGGCCGCAAGAATTTTGCAACCAGAGTAAATGGATTCTGTTCGTCTCAGTCTGCGACCCACAGAGGTTTGCCACAGGGCAGTTGCCTTAGTCCGGTTTTGTTTGCCATTGCGACAAACGAGATCTTAGTTGAATTGGGTTTAAACAACAACATCGTCTGTTATGCAGACGATGTTGCCCTGTGGTTTGTTGCAGCGGATCCGTGCGAGCTTTCTAGTTTATTCCAACATGTGCTTGCTGAAGTCGTGAGCAAGCACCAGAGGATTGGCCCTTGCAACAGCGAAAACGGAGCTTCTTGTTTTTTTCGTTTGCATTCGGTTAGATCTGCACCCATTAGTGTTAGCATTGGTGGAGTGCGCATTCCGAGCGTTCAGCAGGTGAAATATCTAGGAGTGTGGCTTGATGTAGGCTTAGAGCGGGTAGAGCATACAAAGGTGGTGCGATCAAAAGTTGCAAATCGCCTTCCATTTTGAAAGCACTTGTTCAACGAGCACAGAGATGTTCAACGTCGCATGATTGTGGCGGCCTATCGTGTGCATGTGAGATCCTGTCTGGATTATCATTTGCCGTTTCTTGTGAGTACTCCGCAGCATTTGCGCTCCATCCAGACTGTCGTTAATGAGTGCTTAAGAGTTGTAACAGGTTGTCTTGTTTCCACCCCGGGTCAGGCCCTTAGGGTGGAAGCTGGCGAGCCACCACTGCTGCTTAGGGCAGAAGAGCTGCTCGTTTCTCTGTGAATTCGTAATGTGAGTCGTGGATACTGTGATCCGGTTGCCAGTATCTTGCTTGACTACCTGCAGCTTACTACTAGGGATAGGCGTACTCTAGGAGTTGCTGGTCATGGTATGTCTCTACTTGCTGAGAAAGATCTTGCGTCACTCATGAATGTGACAACTGTTCTCCCACCATGCCCATGGCAATGGGCCACTGAGTTACATCGTGTTGTCCAGCCAAGAAGTGCAGATGCCTGTGTAATTATTGTGACGCTTCGTTCAAGTCTGGTCTGCGGTCTAGGGGAGTGGGTGTATGGATACCCAATTTGAAGCTGGAAGTGAGGCGTTCTTTACAGGATCTCAACACCAGCTTTGTTTGCGAGCTTGCGGCAGTCTCAGTAGCTCTGGACATTATGGCTGATCTGAACCTTCCTGAATTTTCGATAGTAACAGATTCCAAGTCGTGTATTTCTGCTGTAGAGGCGGCAATTCGCACCATGAAGTTGGATGATCCTATTGTGTTTTCGGTGTGTTGGAAATTGTAGACTGCCTCCCAAACAGGCATACCGACTTTGTCTTAGGTGAGAGGACACAGTGGTGATGCCGGTAATGAGTGTGCTGATGCTATTGCCAGAGAAGCGGCTTTGTCGTCGCCGTGCTTGGTGTTCCTTGTACGGTCGGTGCGGGCCGTGAAACAACCACTGCGTGGAATCTGCAGTGGGCAGTGGCGGTGACTGGCAGAGGACTGTATCACTTAGCCCCTGTGTGCTCATATGATGTCACTTTAAACAGACTTCCCTTTTGGGCTGTGCGCATCATTGCGAGGCTGCGAACAGGACACTCACTGCTTCCAGCACACAAGTGCCGCCTTGGGTGGCAGCTGCATCCCATGTGTAGGTGTGGTGCAGCATGTGGCACTGTGCAGCATTTCTTGTACGCTTTACAAGTGTGCACGTGACATTCTTCACAGTAAAGTAGGACGGTGAACCCCCCTTCTCTCTTCAAACTCTTCTCCAATCCAATGAGAAGAGGCGTAGTGTTTGGTGCTGGCGTGCTGTTCCGGAATTTGTGCGAGCGACTGGTGTAATATTGTGAACCCTCTGTTTCTCTCTTGTTGTCTGCCTCTGTGAGTTAAGGTGTGGGTAGGTTACCATGGAATTGTGAATTCAGATGTTCGTTTGTTCATTGGTTTCACTGTAATTAGACTTAGAGTGGGCGCGTGGCCTAGGGCCGACGCCCCAATAAATCATACTTGAAGCCTCCTCCTCCTCCTCCTGTCCTCCTCCTGGAAGCCTCCTGAAAATTCTCGTGCGCAAACGAACTCTAATAAGCACGTGCTAATAAAAACAAAGCAAAATAAACAAAGCCAAAGACTGGTGAAGAGGCAACCAAGTTGAGAGTGGTTCGGCCCTTCAAAGGAGTGAATCAACACACCAAAACTAACGAAATAAAACAAATTACAACAAAATTAACTGAACAAAAAACAGCTTCGCCGTTTAGAAAAAAGCATTAGAGGTCGTATCCCCATACTCACAGCTATAGAAGGTACACGAATAAAAACGGATTAGAGTTCACTCGAACGCAACGAACTATAAGTTGAACTCCAACTCCGGGGAACAAGGACTGTGGTTATGTCAGAAAGTGAACACAGTTTATCAATTTCTTGTTGACGTGCCACTTTATTACACATCTGCACAGTAGTGGAGTTGAGTCTAATACACAATTAAAAAAAAAAAGACTGATATCATATCAAAAACCAAAACTGGTAAAAGGAGCCACCAAGTTTCGAATGGTTCGGCTCTTCAAAGGAGTGATACCAACACACCAAGACATTCGCCAAGTTAATCGCACCGAATAATACTTTGGACGTTAAATGAAAACTTGAACATTGCTAGTGAAAGTAGCAATGTTCTAGTTTTCATTTAACCTTCGAATTATTAGTCGGTGCGATTAAGTTGGCGAATGTTTTGGTGTGTTGGTATCACTCCTTTGAAGGGCCGAACCATTCGAAACTTGGCGGCCCTTTTTACCAGATTTGGTTTTTGATATGATTATAGTTTTCTGTAAATAAAAAAAATAGACACGCGCATAAAATTGAAAAAATATTCGTCTTTTACTTGGCTGAAGTGCTCGAGCCGCTAAAAGCAATTTGCAGTGCACACCTGGAGAGCGTAACCATTTTCTCAATTTGATAGCTTTCAAATCGCTAGTTTTGTCACAAAAAAGTCGCTTGTTTGGTGTCTAAAAAAAACACGATTTGAAAAACACAACTCAACAGTGAACAAGTTGCTGTAAGTAGTAGTGACAGCCGATGAGAATATGACGCATCACGTATCTATCTACAGGATTAAAACGTGCTGCGTTTTATTCATTTATACTGTATACGTGACCCTTCTTACGCTCTTGACATAATAGCGGTAGAAATTTAAGAAAGATTTTAGAAGAAACGAAATTTCCACGACTTTATGTTAGGCCAGTTTTCATCGGTCAAGGTTCATTTTATGATCACGGAGAAAAAATATAGTTGACGGG
>JAHWFP010054844.1:29443-44237 GCA_023313725.1 Lithobius niger | reverse complement strand
TTTCCATTTTTTCCTCCCCCCCCCCCCCACTTCCTTTCCAGGTTCGGATTAAGGTTACTCGGGGCCCTGGACAAAATTCTTGAGGGCCCCCTCTCCTTCCCATAGTTCTCTTCCATGCAAAATCGGTGCACAATTGTGTAAAATCGGTTACGCAATGGAAATCGAATGTTCTTTTTGCTAATAAGGTTAATAATTGAACTACCCTACGGAAAATAGTTAAAGGATTAATAAGTGTGAAGGAAATAAAAGAAGAGGGTTAACCAGGCATATTATTACATTTTTTTTTTTTGCGGTGGGCGATTTTTTTGGTTGCAGTTGTCGGAGCGACGTTCTAAAATTGCTACCATTTCATATCCTAGTGCTTGAAGTACCATCACTGGTAGGAAAAAAGAGTAGGATGGGATAATATGTTCTAGCTTACCAACCAAGCAAAAGTGGTGAATTTTATGGTAGGTAATAGGAAAAATCTTTATTTATGTTTTTTTCATTTTTGTTTAGCTTTTTTTTCTTTACCTTCAGCAGAGTCGGGGCCCCCTTGGAAATTCGCGGCCAGGGACAATGTCCCTAATGTCCCTGCCTTAATCCGGCCCTGTCCCTTTCCCTCTAAAACAAAATTACTGAGTGCGCCACTGATAATTATTAATACAGCTCATAATCCACGAAATGTATGCTATCTAACCAATCTCAACCCACAATCCGAATGTTACGTAACCTGCCATTCTTTATTTAGCGTTTGAAGAGACCTCCCACTTCTGGATATAGAGTACTGCTAAATAGGTCTGATCTGTCGTGAAGAATGACGTAGTTGGCACGAAGCTTCTGATTGGTTCCCCCACGTCGCCCGTAGCAACCAAACGGCCTCAGCTAACAGAAAATGGATACGTGAGCATTACAGGAAAGCCAACCGTACAGTACTCGAGCTAGCGAAAAGTTACGCAAATTGGCATTAGTAAATTAGTTACGGTAAAGTTTGACCTCGGTAAATACATTACTTGATAATCTAAGCACAACCAAACAAAGCCATATATTATTCTTTCCTTGTTTAGACATAAAAAGTTTTGAAAGTTGAAATCTACTGTTTTCTAGGCTACTCCTGTACTAAAATTTACGTAATGAAGCATTAAACAACCGTTTCTTCCCCTATTTTTAATGACCAGTGCTTTTTTTAGGAAGTTGAATTGGTTTTTAATGTATTAATGGATTTTGGAATAGTTGAATACAGCAGTAAGGTTTCGCTTGGATTAAGCACTACAGCAAAATCAGAATCTAGGTAAAAAAAATACAATGGAAAAAATCCACGGAAAAAAATCCAGGAAAGAAAAATCCAGATAAATAATATTCAGAAAAATAAAGTCTAGAGGAAATGAAATCCAAAGGAATAAAAATCCACAGAATAAAAATCCAACACATTGATTTTTTTTTATTATTTCCCTTTTTTGTAGCCTGTTTTTTTTTTAATAATGTTATGTGATCAACCCTCTCAAATGTCGATCGCCACTCGCCATTTGGCGAATGAAGATCAACAGTTGGCGACTTTAATTAAGCCCTACTTGCCAAAACGGCGACGAGTAACAGAGAATGACACCCAATTAGGGAAATCTTGAAAACCGTGCAAGCTACAGACAATGGTTTGCGGCATCATGCCCAAATTAATAAGGGCCATACAACAGCTTTATCTGCAGTACTATACTAGTACCCTCAGTGCAGTACGATCCCCCCCCCCCCTCCCAGCCCCCAATTTACTGATGAATTTACTGCAAAGTAAGGTATTCGTAGATTTAAAGTATAAAAGCCTGATGAAAAACGAAGGGTACAGGGAAGCTATAAAGCAACGAAATTTTCAGGTTTTTTTTTTGTAGCGTCAGATGAAAACTCCTAAGGTGGTCGTTTCTTAAATGTTCGCATGATCACTCATATGCCGTATTGTAATAGCAATAAGTTAGAGGATGATTTTTTTTTAATATCGTGTGCAGTGTATATACTTTTCAGTGCACCACTCATTCATAATTTTTAGTAGTGTCCTGTTGGTATGTCTGCCTTTCCAACTGCACACGTCAATCGCATATTTCTATCCTCCTCCAGTATTTCTGTACCAAACAACACGTCGAATTACTGATGCAGTGCCC
The DNA here is from genome assembly GCA_023313725.1 of Lithobius niger. Classification (NCBI taxonomy): domain Eukaryota; kingdom Metazoa; phylum Arthropoda; class Chilopoda; order Lithobiomorpha; family Lithobiidae; genus Lithobius; species Lithobius niger. Next base: position 42,111 of record JAHWFP010054844.1, on the reverse strand, counting down.
TTGTTTTAAATTGGGACTACATTTGCAGATTTTAAATAAACTGGAAAAATACCAGAAGTAGGCATTCATTAAACGTGAAGCACGAAAGAAAGTGTCATTGGCAATAACCTCTTTAGTGATTTCTGGGTTGATTTTAGTGAAAACACTAAAATATTTTGTGCCTGATCCTTAAGTTCAAAGTAAATGTTATCTTTTCATATTTATCCAAGTCTAACTTTTTTTTTATGTATTTCCAGAAAGGTTTTGAGTTATTTTTGTTTTTAAGTCATGCATACATTTTCTGCAAATAAGTTCCTTTACCTGTAGAAATTAGTTCTATAAGGTCTTTCCTGGTTTTAGAGAACTGTTTATAGTCGGTTTGGTTATTTGTTTTCAGATAACTCCGACAAATGTTGCACTTTTGTTTAATGAGCTTTATAATATCTTTATCAAAATGTAATGAGTAAGGGTTCTGGCTACGGCGATTTTTTTTTGGAACAACCTCTTCAATAATTTCTTTAAGGTTATCGTGGAAGTATTTCCATTTCAGATCGACAAATCGATAATCAGATCGACAATCAAATCGACAAATCGATTCCTAGAAATGTTTTCTTTCCAAGGAACAACTGAAAGTCGAACTTTAAATTTTTCCCCAATTCGTTTTACGATAGTTAACATCCATATTGAACATTTTTTGCTCTTATATTTGCATTGAAAGTGAAGGTAACAGCATCATGTATGCCTGGGAGGACTTAATCAAGTTTATGGTAGTGTTGAACTGCATATCTCATCTAAAAAGTGGTTATTGCAAGTGGGAAAATCTACGTATTGTCCGCAACCAATTGCAGAAATAGTTTTACGAGTATGTGATATTATTAGTAATATCATGAGTAATATCGTAACTTATGGTAGTATTGTTGTCATAAAGTCTCCAAAATAAAACTTGTTAAGGATTCCCACCAAGCTCTTCGACCATTTGAAGTCGTGATATCAAATGCCATGGTCTTTCTCTAAGTTAATCCCCACCGAGTCATCCAAGGTCAAACAAAAAATCTAAAAGTTGCTTGCCGCGCAATTTCAGGTATTTCATTTAACGCTTAAAGTCGTCAATGGGATTAACGTGGCAAAAGAGCTGGGCGTTTCATTTCACGACTTCAAACGGCCGAAGAGCTTGCCGGAAATCCTTGACAAGTTGTGTTTGGGGAATTATCACATCACATCGTTTTGGTCAAAATCCAGTTTTATGGGCCTTTTTTTTTGGGGGGGGGGGGGGGGGATTTACCTTAGTAGGTGTCTTCGCATTATTTATCAACTAGTTGGACCCGTGCATACTGCACGGTGGATTGAATTCCCGGACTTAGCCTTTCCCCTCCATCCTCCCCTTTATATTACCCCCTCTCGAGCAAGTCCCCGTCCCCCTCCCTACCCCCCTCGCTGGGTCCTGATTCGTATCCCCGACTCTCCGCACTCCCCTTCTCCTTCCCCCACCTCAGGGACGATTTTACGAAGGAGGGTAGGTTTCGGGAGGGGGGGGGAGTTACACCCCCCCCCCAATATTCCAAACAATATTCCAAATCAGTCGGGAAAATGATAGTTAAAATTTTTTAATTTTCTGTGAAAATCTATTGATGTAAAGAACTACAACTCGCCCATATGAGGTTTCAGTACGAAGCTCTTATTTGCATACCAAGGCCAACTTAGATTGAAGCTGCGTTCCTTACTGCACTAAAAGGCCATTCTGCTGTATGCGTTTCCAGTGAAAGAACGCCAGGTGCCGTTCCGAACGGCGTGAAGAAGGGAATCAGAAACTGAATGAAGTGTATGCAGGAGAAGCCCTCTACAGGCGCTCTTTAGCGAAAACACGAGAGTAGGCGAAAATAATACCAGGAGCCGCCGAGTACCGTACGGTGCGCAAGCCAATGGGAGTCGGCAAGACGGACGAGCGAACTTGACGAAGGAGGGCGTACGGAAAGAAAAAACTTCACAGTAATAGCAATAGTACATCGCGCGAACAACAGATTTTTTAAAACTAAAATACATTTAACTTCATGCGTACACCCAGATAACCAATCGATAGACAATGTCTTAAAAAATATTTCACACAAATGTCACGTTTATTAGCATTATCAAAGCGAAAGTCTCTATTTTACTTTTGTCGTTACGTAATAGTTTGAAATATTACCTACAAGTTTCCCTTTAAACGCAATAATTTTTAATCCTAAATCATGCCATCATTTTAACTGACACTCGAAAATTTAATACTTAAACAACGTCCTTTCCCAACAAACGCTTATCAGAACTATGAAATATTGTTACAAACAGAATGAACTTTTAAAAAAGTCCAAACGTTAGAATATCACTTTAACTTTCATAGTAGAAACCCTACGAAGTAAACTGCTATCACGCCGGAATCTTGCTGAAAACTGGTGACTGCCATATTTGAGGAAAGTTTTGCCGAAATAGCATGGAGATCAGATGGCTGATTAGTGTAATTTTAAAATTAATATAAAACGCATTTAAATATAAAACACTACCCACATTTTTATACTCAAGATTGTAGACACACAATATGTAGCCATAATAAATACTGCAGTTACAAGTGTTGTTTAACACCATTTCTTTGCTTATAGTAGCAGTTTATCCTTGATGACTAGTTGTCTTTCTCAGTTTTGTACCATCACCGATTTAATTGTCATTACGCTATTTCAGTTTTGTTTTTCCTTCCTGACATGATGAGTATGTCTTACCTGGAGCAGGCGGCGGGAGTTGGTAATTAGTTTTCCTCGGTGGTTCCCTCTTCCTCCACTTGGCTCTCCTGTTTTGGAACCAGACCTGGACACGGGATTCGCTGAGGTTGAGTTTGAGCGCCAACTCCTCTCGAGCAAATACGTCCGGATAAGGCGCTCGCTCGAACGCCCTCTCCAACTCTTCCAGCTGATACGACGTGAATGTTGTCCTGCACCCATAAATATAAAGACACAACTAAAATGGCAGTTTGAGATGCACGAGTGTGGAAGAAGGAGAAAAGATATCAACATTTGTTTAATCTCATTGGTGACAGGTAGGTGACTCGTGCTCCCGGAGATATTTTAAAGAATTCAGCAAAGCTTTTCCTTTGTAGTTGTATTTCGTTACGTAAAGATGCAGTAGAAACTGTTGCTACGTTACCAGGTTACCGTTATCGGACCAAGAAGGAATCGCAAAACCGACACCTTTGATTGTTAAATGAATAAAAACCTTAGTTCTAGAGTTGATACGAAACAGGAAACCACAAAGTCCGAGGAGATACAGAAATTGTGCTGCTTTAAGCCGTAAGACCTCATACAGGGCCAAGACTTGGGGATTTTAGTGTAGGTTTTCTATGGAACTGTTAAAATTAATATTTCGATTTGTTAGATAGGGATAGATTTATTTGTTGAGCTTTCATGCATGTGATTGATGCCTGGAATGGCTTACAAGCAATTGAACTCTCCAATAGATCAGGATTCCATCATTAAACAGTCCGTACAGACCATAGATGCTGTATCTAACTCCCATGAAGATCGTCTTGATCACACATAACGTCAAAGTTGCACATTTAATTTCTTTTGTAAAAATATCTCATGGATTCGGGCTTAGCACTCCGCTCTTTTGTGAAAAAAATCTCATAATACTGTTTTATTTAAGGTCTATAAGCTAACGAAAGTGAGTACAGGGATGGAGTAAATGGTAAAAGAGAGCCGAGAACCCACATCTCGACACATGAAGAAAACCATACTTCGATGGGTGTTTATTTAGCTCGAGGTAATGGCCGCTTTCACAGATGTTTGAGATCCTCTTCAGAGACATTGTAGACAGAAGTATTATTTTTTACACTTTCACAAAAGTGTTATTTTCACATATTTTCGCTCAATTTCAGTTACTAAATGAATAAACTCAAAACGTTTTGAAATGAAACGTGATGTATAGGCCTCACTACAGCGACCGAGTGTGGCACGGTTGCATATTTTCGCGTTTCGAAGTAGGCAACTTTCGGTTATTACTCGTGATATAAAAGAAAAAAAAAGAAGAACGTGGTGTACGAGCCCACGAAAGCGACAGACCAATAAAGATTCCTAAAACCTAACTCCAAAATGTCTACTAACATCCAACAGATTCATAGAAATAAAATGAAGTGTAAGTAGCCGAGAATACGAGAAAACAGCTTAATGTTTAAAAAACGAAGGAACGTAATGGAGCTAATTTCGTTTCTTTAACCTAGATTCTTTAACCAACAAATAAGCTTATAAAGTACCAAAATAAGGATGGTTCAGATAGATCGTTCTTCATTGAATATAGTTAGCAGTTTTAAACAACACTAATCATGAATGATCTTAACACTCGCAATGCTACGGTTTGAGGGTTTGGAATCGCCAGTGCACGTACTTTTCCCGTATTCTTCACGAAAAAGCTGTTAGAGCATTACATGACTGTGACGTCATGCCACTTTACTCGTATCATGTATCTCCTAACGCATAAAGCGATCCATTTCTGAGGAATTGGCGGATGGATGTTAAACGACTTTTGAAGTGGGAAAAAAAAACTGTGAATACTCGTGATTGGCGTGTTGGTTCAACCAATGGGCCTTTGATTGGACCGTTAGTTATGACTGGTGAGAACTGAGTGGCCTTGTTGTCTAGTAACAGTATGTACACCAACAAACAACAATTAATTTATCAGTGATGCTCCTAAGTCAAGTTACCGATTAACACCTCGTAGCCGTTTCAGGAACAACTCGGAAATGTTTAATGATATTATTGTTTCTATTGTTTGCATACTACAAACTGTTGTTTCAATACCGTCAAAAATACTATTTCAGTCCAGTTTTGCTATGCTAGCTGTAACGTCATTGGCACATTCATATCTGCTAAAGATATTGTTGATCGGGTAGCCAAACTGGATTGAAAACATATTGTTGATGGTTGAGATAAGTTTTGAGGGTGAGCATTTCGAAGAAAAACAGGAAAATTAGAATATGGTATTCAAAGACCCTCCCCAGGATAACTTCCCATCATCTTCAGTAATAGGAAAGTGGGCAATAACCTTATTATTAGTGCAAGTAGGCTAATAGGGATACGAACGAACAACACGCAATAAAAGAAACTGCCCAGTCCACAGGTGCATGCATTTGTAAAGGCATTTAAGAAAATAATTTTTTTAAATTTTCCAGACCACAAACGAGTTTTTGGCCGAGTGTTGACATAAAGGAGTTTTGAAGGGCTGCATAACGACGTAGATAGCAATGTAGGCTATTATATTGCTAAATTTGAAAATGGTATTGCAGACACAGTGCTGGTATATAGAGAATCAATTAAAACAACGCAACTTTGAATACGTAAGAATGCGTGCACAAAAGCAAAAACTGTTTATGATGAATGTTGTTGAAGAATAAGCCTAAGAATTCACTAGAAACAACGAACTGCATGCCAATAAAAAAAAACAAAAAAAAATCGTGATGTCTGCCTAAAAAAAATGAGTTCTAGTTTTGCGCAAGCTTTCGCCATTTGAAAGTCGTGATATCAAATGTCAATTACTTCATCCGAGTAAGAAATTTTCATGTATATTTCAGCTTTGAACTAGTAAACAGCGAAACTACCTTGATGTTTAATATCATGACTTCAAACGGCAAACACTTGGCGGATATCCGTTAGAAGTTTTTATTCTGAAGAAATTAAATTAACTCAAAATATCAATTTAGCCAGCGTGTAAGCAATAAGCACGCAATGTGTGAAACGTGAAGTTACCTACAATAGCAGTGGGTAACTTCACCGACAATAAACATCAGGACCTGATGACACTTATTTCTCAGTTGGAAAGTACGAAACAAAGTTTCTGTGAAGATCAGCCAAACAACAAAACAAGGACAACTGACAAAGCAGCTGGCACCCTTGGCTCAATAGTTAAGACTATAGAATTCAAAGCGTTACTGTCGTAGCAACTTCTGAAATCTCATGCAAAAGAGCGGATACTGAAGATTAAAGTGGAGACTTTTTCATAAGACTAGCTGATTTTAGGTCCTACAATTCGCTGTACTGTTAGCTTGCCTACATAAAGCAAGACTTGTTCATAAAGTATACACGAGCTTGATTGGTGTAGCATACCAAGGCGCATATGTGACGAACTGCTTATTTCACCCACGGTACAAGAGCTATATCTGACAATCACGTCAAATAACCGTTTTCGTTTATTGATCAGCACGTTCTTATTGTGCATTGTTTAAGCACGAGTCAGTCCTATCCTGTCAAGAAGGCCATTAAATCTCACCTGTACCTTGTCTTTTTCTTTTTGATGCTTTTGTCTGAGTTCTTGCTATTCGGTTTAGGATCTGCCTTCCGCTTCTCCGCCTCATTGGGGGATAATACTGAAATACAAGGAAAAACCCATTAGATACACTCACCATGAAAGAAAATTTTTTTCGATAAGGAATCGAAACGATATCTAGAATCGTATGGATCCCAAGTATAGATATACTAGGCATAGAATTAAGTTCTAGAAATATCACAATCACTTGTGTTACGTTAGTCAGACATACATCACGTGACGCAGCGTTGATCGCCCTTGATTCACACGCGTGCCGGAAAATTAAAACCTTTTAATACTGCTTTGGTAAAATAACATTTTGGCGATTGTGAATCAAGCCGGGAAACGAAACCCACAGCTTCCCTCCCAGATGCCCTTGTGACAAGGGATGGAATATGAAACAATAGTTACTGCATGGACACTCCTGTGCATTTTATACGCTCCTGATATCATTTCCATAGGGCGCATAAAGTTTGGTCTGTAAAAAATGACCACGTACAACATTCAAGAACTACGCTAGTGTTGTTCAGTTCAATGCAATGGAACATAACAAAACCGTAATTCTTAATTATCGTATTTAATCACTGTCAGCATAATAAACATTTTGTCCCTTACATGCAGACTACTACAAAATATTTTGTGAAGTTGGTTACATTTTTTCCCCTTTTTTCACAAGGAAACACACAATTCGTAAGTCTACTTTAGGATTTTGAAATCCTTTAGGATTAAAAAAAATTGTAATTTTTACAGTCACACCCCTCGCCCCTCCCCCATTTCTCCCCAAAGGTGTAACAGCTCAGTTCTTTGCATGAATTTGGTGTGGCCGCACCTTTCTCACTATGCTGGTTCAGCCCCTGTAATCTACACGAAATGATCGAAACTTGTCAACACGAGATCGCTATGTAGTAAAAAGTTATTAAGTGTTGTCGATAGGCGACAAAGCCACGAGATCATACGTGATCGAGGTTTAGTATCGAAATGAAATCCGTTTTAACCTTTTTCTGCCAAACTGCATGTCACGGGATTTGAACCGACGTTTACTTGGGTTTGTAGTCGGGGACATTGACCACTGGGCTGTACTTGCTCGCCTTGCTTGGGTCCCTGGGGACTACTAACATAGCTCGCGTTGCGTGTTGGGACTTCGTATTTGCCGTTCAGTAGCCGCCCATTATATTGGACGCTGGACAGGAAGGGGTTGTTGTGTTGGGGCTTCAAAGGGGGCAGCGAAAAAGAGTTATTCAGCCGAGTGTACTATTCTAAGAAATTTATGGACGATACCAAATACATAAAATCATCAATATTAAACAGTTCAGGTCTAGAAAAATTTAAGCATACCAAAGCAGCGAGAGATGCAAGAAAAAAAATGCCAAAATGCCAAAAAAAAAAAAAAACTATTATTTAAACATGTCCAGCTTTATAATTAAAATTCACTGGAAGAAATTCTGTGAGGAGGGTTGCTGTTTACCCGGATATTTCCGTGCGTACTAGCCAAGTTTTTTCCTAGAAAGAGCACACAATCAGCCCTAAACTTTACGACCGATTCTCAGTCCTAATCCATGGTCAGTAGCAGGATTCGAACCTGCGTCCAGTTGGTCTGGAAGCTACGACTACTGCTGCTCACTTTTTTGAGATCCCTGTGGACCCATCACAAATCTCATTTTGGGCGTGGGTTAAAATCGAGCAAAGATGTTTCCGAATGAGAGACTAAAGCCAAAATATCTTTCTCTTACTGTCTCAGGCTGGATTGACAAAACGATAGATAAAACAAACAGTTCAGCTCTCGTGTGTTCCGATTGGAACCCGTCTGGGACTGTCCAAGAAAAACGTTCGCTTGGTGCGTGAAGGGCCCATTCAAGACACGCTGAAACCACCGTACCGTTTCTTTCAGTTAAAACCGAGGGTAAAACTATCTTTGTTCGACAGTCTTGTTCCGAACGGCTATGATAATTGATCATCGGCCAATGCCAAATTATTCCTCATAACAAGACCAGTGAAAACAACCCATTTCTGTTTACGATTTCAATGTTAGCTGACATTGCTAACATTGAAATTATTTCAGTTTTGGAATTCAGTTTTGGCGGCATCTTTGAGGTCTCAACGAGTTGCTCACTCAGTCCCAATAACCGTCTGTTTCCTCTCCAGCCAGCCAATAGTTCAGGTCCTTTTCATTCACTGCTGCACTTAAAAAGGCGACTCCCTGCGGTCAAAGAGGGTACTTGGTGCGACCGACGTTTGGCTTGTGTACTAAACAGTATGGGGCACGTTTGGAAAAGAGCGAACGGCCTTTGAGGTTTATAAATATATAACGGATGAACAAGTCTCCCTCAAATTAGGTTTCTTCATAAGTTATAAGCGGGAAAGAACAATTTGTGGAGATAACAGCGCCACGGATGTACACCTTCAATGAAAAACAAATTTTGTCATTTTGCAGCCAATAGAACGATACGTTAGGAGGCATCCATGCATCACCGGCTGTTTAGCATTACCTTACACAGAAAGTAGACAGAGGTACCAATCTGACTAACCCTAGCTTAGGCGAGTAAAGCCGCCCTTGCACGTTAGTTAAAGACACTAACACGCAAATAATAAAAGTATGGTACATACTATAAACAATGACAGACAATTTTACAGCATGCAAAAAAAAAAAAAACCCATCGCAATGAAAATGAATGTTTCTAAACGTCTAGTTCTTGGGATTTCTCTTTCCATTTCCTACCATTCCGAAAAAGTGACTTCAGGTCTGCCGGCAACGAAGGCCATAACCTAAAGGCTTCTTACTTTTACTCTCAGAAAATAGTATCCAGTAAATCATCAAGTTTTTCTGCGGTGCATGACTAAATAATGCAGCAGCAGTAACTATACTTGTAATACTGTACAAGTTAAAATGGTTTCTTAATAGCAGAGGCCACGCTACAAGGGGGCGTGGGTGGGCAATGCGGTCCAACATTTTACTCCCCCCCCCCCCTCCAGGAGTTTAAAAGTTTAAAAGCTTTTATGTCTGCCAAAATGCGGTTCCTATTTAAATATAAACTACAAATGTTACGTACGTCATTAAAATGGGATGTAGGACACATAGGCACCGGACAATTAGGCACCGGACAAATAGGCACTCGGATATTTAGGCACCCGGACAAATGGGCACCGGACAAATAGGCACCAAGTTTTTATTTTATTTTATTTTTTAATTGGGATGGATTGCCCTCAAATTCTGTATCGTTTGTTTTAAATCTGGGACAGTTGTTTTTACTTAAGGGAACCGAACCCAAACCATGTTGTCACATTAACTTGTATAGTCGTGTGGGCCGTTGGGGGAGTTTTTGTATTTTTTTCCCGACATTTTTCTGTGGTGAATTAAAGTTCCAAATTACACTGCCTCACTCGCGCTGCTGCGCTCGCTGCGGCTAACACATAACATCAGAGAAGCTATCGTTGGATTTATATCTGGGACACTTGGTCGTGTGGTCCGTTGGGGGAGTTTTTGTATTTTTTCCCAAAATTGTTTTGTGATGAATTAATAACAGATAACATCGGAGATATTAGTGTAATAGATATGCAGTTTTGAACGCTACGAACATTTTATAGCAACAGTTTTTTTCTCCCCCCCCCCCACAAGTTGGGGGCAAACCATCCCCTTTTTTTTTTTTTGGGTGCCTATTTGTCCGGGTGCCTATTTGTCCGTATGCCTATTTGTCCGAGTGCCTATTTGTCCGTATGCCTATTTGTCCGTATGCCTATTTGTCCGAGTGCCTACTTGTCCAGTGCCTAAATTGGGGTGTCTAAGTGTCCGGTGTCTAATTGTCCGGAGCCTATGTGTCCGCGTACCATTAAAATGTGTTCGTGAAACCCGGCACCATTCTTATTTTGCTTTAATTGTGTTTCCTAGAAGCGCAATGGCAACATTGTTTAACTATGAGTCGCATTGCCTTTCAGCTTTGGTCGAAATACGAAAGGGAGCCAAGTGCAACCCTGTAACTTATACGGATTCGTTTCTACGCGAACCAAATTTAGTAAGGTCTAGATACAGCTGCTTGTCGCTGGACGTTCGTTGGGACGGCTTTCGTAATGACAGCGACGTTTGCGACTTTGCTGTAATATCTCCAAAACAGGAGAATTAAGCTCAGTTAAAAAGTAGAATAGTAATTTATCTGTAAAGTACCCTACACTATTGAAAATAAGCTGTTATCCAGTCAGAACAGGGCCTAAATATTTGGGGAGAGGAGGGGGTTATGAGGTGTGTCAAACTTCCCCTCCCCCCCCCCCCCCCCCCCAAAGCATGGGTCCTTGAAATAACCTCTATCTGGAAGACGGAATGAACTTCAAAGGAACGGCAGGTAAAAGGAATAAAATGGCAAAAAATGGGGTTCCATTCTGAAATGTCAGCGGAACCCCTCCACCAACATTTTGTCTTCATTATGTCCCCTGAGTCAGCGATGATAGAAGGTTTAGCGCGCAGCCGTCCGCCAAGCTCATTGTTTCTACAGCAGCGAGACCCACATCGTTGCAATTATAACCGGTAAATCGACTACGACTGACGGATATCTACTACATATGTCATGGTCATGGTCCACACGAAATCTCTAAAAGATTATTTGTTTAGGCTTCATGCTTATATTCTTGGTCTGGGAGTCCACCTGAGGCCAAAAAATAACTCAACAACGAAAATAACTGATAAGGATAGGAAACGCCCCATGCGTCATCCTGATTCTGTAAGAACCCGTGGAGTTACGCAAGCTGCTCCCACGTTATTTTAATTCAACGATAGTCAGGTCTAAGACGATTTTATGCCTAGGTCAGGTCAGTAAATTGTCCTAGGTCAATAATCATCATGACCGCCAAATTTTAACATTAAAACTAATTTAAAACAAAATTTAACACCCAAAAATTTTAATTTTAAAATAGTAAGGGCTTTTTTAGTGAGGCGCGGTGCAGGCAAAGCAAAGGAGTATCTCGTTCTGTGTTCTCATCTGTCTCGTCAGTGGCGAATACTGGATGGAATTTTAGTCGGGGTGATTTTGCTAAGGATATCAAAAACACCATTTTGTCGACAGCGATCGTAGGGGGGGGGTGTTTGATGGTTTTAGAAGTCTAAAGCTTACAGAGCTTTAGGAGTCTGCAATACGCCTATTTTCGTCGTTTTTTTCTACGAGTGAACAATTTTTTTAACCCACCAAGTCTGTTGACGCAAAACGTTGCGGGCATAACAAATGTACCTTTTAAAAATTTGTTCAAGTCATGTCGTGAAGAGACATCCATGGATGGATTTTCACTCGAACTTACTGCTATTGTAAAAAATTAAGAAACATTTCGGAAACAACACGGTAAAGAATTAATAAAACTATTAATTGGCCGAGCGAGCAAGATCGAATACTCGAATGAACATTTTAATGTTTTCACACTGATTGATTCCACGCCCAATTTGTGCATTTAAGTTTGTAAATTAATAAAACTCGGTTTGGGATTCCGTATTTATGACTGAAAAGCACTATTTTTTATTTGAATTTTTTCCAGCTTGTAGGGGGAAAAAAATATATTCAGAGAAATGAATGTGCCTCCCATAAATAACTACTAAAACGACGTCAGTGCAGCAGCTATAATTGTACACCAGAACACCATTAACACAAAATCAACCAATAAACCCAAATTATGAGTTTTCCCGGTTTTTTTCTTAAAATGAACTTTAATAAAAAAAATCAATTAAAGTCTGCATTATATATGGCAGTTTCAAAAACCCCTTTGTGTTAAAATACCCCACCAAACATATTTTATTCTATTTGCACAAGCATTTCCAATGTTTTGGCACGTGTTCATAAGAATTTTTTTGTAATGAATCGCGTTTGTTCTGTGTAGACGTTATATGTAGTTTTACATTTAACAGTGCATGGTAAGATTATTTTCCATCTTATACTGATGAACAAAACCATTTTCTTTCATGCTCTAAGTCTTTTAATGTTGGTGCAAAAATATTTTCATGTTCATTTGTTTTCAAACTCTAGATTACCAGACAACTTAACTGGGGGATGAACGAAGAGAAACCAACCTAGAAGAAATACACTTCTGGCCTAAAAAACAGCATTATACTGAAAACGTTACTGAAAACACGTTTAGTTCATCATTAAAAGTGTTTGCAAAGTTTAAAATTTTTCAGTTTCATTGCTAACTGCCTTGTTCTTCTAAAACACTGTTTAAAATATGCTTGTCACTTGGGGGTTCTTCATCTCCGCAACTGTTGACTGTGTTACGTGTTAGGTATATGGGCATTTTATTACGATCTGCATTCATATCAAACGTGATCATGCCGCTACTAATGCAGGGCTCGAAATGAGGGGTATTGCATCGCAATTTGCACCACAAATTTAAACTTTAGCGATGGA
>JAHWFP010054844.1:0-10001 GCA_023313725.1 Lithobius niger | reverse complement strand
GATTCAAGTTTTGTCACTATTAAACACTGGCTTTTAAGCCAGAGAACTAAGAATGCTCCAAACTTTAAATAACTTTTCAGGTATGAAACTGACTACGGAGAAGTTGTTTTATACTTTTCTCAAAATCAGTAATCCCTAAGAATCAAATCCAGATTCGAAGTTGACTTCACGTGACAAATTTAAAATATTCCCATCCGGCTGAGCAAAATTAGTTTGTAATTTACAGCAGTATTAATTTTGATCAAGTTACGCTTCTTTCAGCAACCGCCTGCTAAACCAAAATCCAGGTGCTTTTTGCGAATTGAAGGTTAATGGACCAAAAAATAAACATAAAGTAATCCACAATAATAAAAAAAAACTTGGTTTCATACTTTTGTTAGTGAATGTAGTAAAATTGTGGAAAAAATTTATTTGGATTTGTTTCAATTTAAGGTATTCAATTGAAACAGTTTACAAACTACGTTACTTTCATGCTATACAGCATCATGCATAATTTATCGGATTTATTCCGTAAGCAACAATTTACATAGATCTATCAGACAAAATACCGAAAAACGTAAACAAATTGTAGTATTTTCATAAAACAAAAATAAATAAAATGAAAGTTTACGACTGCATGGTGCCTGTTTAGCAAATAATAAGCAGAAAAAAAACAACCATTCTAGCCTATTTTTCTCCATGGTTTAACGGGTGTGATAGGAAAAACGTGTTCCCGTTCATAATAATAATATTTTATTTTATTTTAATAAGATATTATTTGAAATAAAGAATTATTTCAGCCTAATGCCCTAAGTATACGTGCAGTTGTATGAATATTCGCGTGTAGGATGATTCAAAATATATTCCATAACCGAAGACATAACAATATCTGGTATTATTACCTGAGATACTGTATTTATAAGTATAATATATCTGTTATTACTGCTCGCTTTATTCTGTGAAGGCTATAGGAAGCAAGCATCTCATCTATCGTTGCATGACGGGAGCGTTTAGGTCACAATTGTTTCTAAGCTTCTAAGCCAGACATGGAACTGACCCATGGGTCGGTGGGTCAGTAGGTCAAATGGGTCACAATTTTATCGTGGGTCATGGGTCAAGACCGTTCACCCACCGACCCACGGTAATCTTACTGTAATCAGTAGTCTTACTCGTTTTTTTTCAAAATTAGTTTCCCCCAGAAGGATAAAAACCCAAAATAAAGGCACGAGGGGAGTGTGTGTGTGTGGGGGGGGGGGGGCGGCAGCAGAAATGCAGAAGTCCCATATACCGGTATGTCACTTTTGAGATTCGATCTCGCATCATTTTGACAGGAAGACCAAGCGCCTTGATTTATTTGTATTATTGTTTATTTGCACGAATATTTTGGTCAACTGAGTAAAAATCATATAGGTCTACATCGAATAGCAAATGACATTGTTTTGGAAAAAACTGCCATGAAATTTGACACTGGTGGTGTGTTTCTACCTTTCTACTTTCATAATTATATAAATCAAAAGCTTTACTCGTCTCTGAATGGTCACCGAAAAACAAACCAAAGATCGACACTACTACATATCATTTAGAAGAAGTGGTTTGCTTTCATCCTAGTTATGCCCATGAATCGTCATTCGTCAGCCTATCATAGAAACACGAAAATAGCTGCTTCTCGACAGGATTCGGAGATTTACGTTTCACTTCGAGAATGAGCGGCATACAAATTATGTTTAGGCCTGCGTAATACGAAATGCCAACGCTGAAGCAAACGAAATTTTAGCGTGGATGACGAAATACGATGGGGTAATGCTTCGTCAAATAGAGGAAAACATCGTCATTTCTGAACATGAATAACTCTTTCAAAATTGTGCTTTTAATAGTCAACATTTTTATAAGTTTAACATTGACTTTTAAATACTTCATTAATAAAATTTGATGCAGAAGGTAGTAAGAATCGTTTTGTGGAAAGAAAAAAATTTTCACACCGAATATCACACCTGCTTTTATGAAATCTAGACTTTCTGAGTTTTAGCACGCAACTTTTTTCCATCAAATTTCCCTCAACCTTCGGTCTCGGGAAATTAAATCTGCAAGGAGTTTCGTGCTAAAATTCACAAATTATCGATTTCATACAAGCACTTGGGGTATAGCCGAAAATATTTTAAAATAACGGTAAACTAAAATGCGAAAACAATTACGTCGAAAGACGTTTTATGTATTCAAGACTCACGACAAAATTCACATCTTGGTCGGTCATGGGAGTCGATCGGGTGTTCAATTGGTTTTAAGACGACAACGCTAACCACTGGGCTGTGTTTGTCCGCTATGCCTGGGGTCCCCAGGGAACGGGTCCATCACGTAACTTATGTTGCACGTTTCGGCTTCTTTTGGCCATCATCTGGTGAACCGTTGTGAGACGGCTACAGATTAATTAAAGGGTTAATTGCTCAACATATGTGTTCCGAGTTTTGAACCCATTAGCGGTATTTCATAAAGTTTTTGTATTTTACTTGTTGTATTTCCATGACCGTTTTCTTAAAACTCAAAACTTAAAAATATTTTTAGCTGAAGGGAAAAAAAATACTTGTCTACGAGTGAAGTCCTCAACGCCAAAAATGTCGGAGTTCCGTCCCGGACCCCATTGAGGAAGCTCGCAGCGCTCCCCCACACCCTCAAGGTGTATGGAATTTGAGTTTAATTTTTTTCCGAAATGTATAATTTGTAAAAATGTCCTTTGCTATCGTTTTCTCTCTTCATATAAACGAACAACGCAAAATATGGTTGAGCTAAATTGTCGACCATCGTCAGTTAGCACGCGACGTGTAACGTCATAGTCTGCTGCTTTTAAATGGCAGCCACCAGCAGCCAGGCCAGTGCGCACTTGTTGTGCGCAAGGTGGCCGTTCACACGCCGTCCCTGGTCGTCCCCTGGCCGCTTCCTCGGTCAAATGTCGAATAATAGCCATAATTGGTGCCTTTAGGAAGCGCTCTTGCAACTTGACAAGATGAGGCGCAGTTAGGCTTAATTGAATTGGTTGAATTGGTTTTGGCGAAGGGAGTCACATGCGGGTCATGACGCAACCAATGGGAAAGAGGAAACGGAGAGACAAGAAAGAAACGCACCACAAACTATTGCCAAGGCATTGACGCTGTCTTCTCTCTCCCACTTCGAAAATAAAATGAAAAAAAACCCGTCATACACTATTTTAAGGCTTAAATAATACAATCTTTCTCGGTTGTGGGGTAATGACGTGCAGCCCATTCTATACACGCAAGACTTTCAAAGGAGGGGGATAGGGGGCACAATCGGCGAGGGAGGAAGGGGCAGACTAAGTTTCCAACACTCGAATCAGTAGTGTGACAGTATATAAATCCATGGTATTACGATCTTCTAAGAGCATTTGGTTTAATGGTTTTAGCCGTTGCGTAATGGTTTAGCCCTTGTTCTAATGGTTTTTGCCCTTGTTTTAATGGCTTTTCTTCATAATGTTATCTACCTAAACGGCAAAAGAGGGGGAGCACGTGCCCCCCAATGCGCGGACGCCC
This sequence comes from Lithobius niger, assembly GCA_023313725.1. NCBI lineage: Eukaryota > Metazoa > Arthropoda > Chilopoda > Lithobiomorpha > Lithobiidae > Lithobius > Lithobius niger. Next base: position 6,483 of record JAHWFP010054844.1, on the reverse strand, counting down.
TTGGTTCCTTAACATTTTGTTACCTTAATTTAGAACAATCTAGTGAACGCGTGAATATTCATTTCATTTATCATTGAAAGAGAAAATTATGTTTAATTCATTACCTTGCCATTTTACTGCAAACTTAATACGAGTTTAGTTTCATGAAAAAATATGCAATCTGCTCAGTAGACCACATGTTATCAACACATGTCACAACCCCCCGCCCCCCCCCAAAAAAAAAATGTAACAGTGGCAGGCATTTAAAGCAATAAATAGATTATAGGCAAACAAATCACAGGCTTGGATTAACAAGCAGCTCTTATTTGGCTTAATAGCCCAGTCAAATTAGACCAATGGTCGAATCTCGGAATAATTCATAATAAGCCAATATTTGGCACAGATATTCGTAATGGTCTTAGGTTCAACATGCTAAAAGTCCTCAGCTGTCCGTGTTCAGCTAAGGTCGCCATCTTGGAAACGTGGTGCCCGATATCGGTATTTTTCAATATATCTCTGTAACGGTTGCTCGGACATGAAAATATGTTCCGTCCAAAAATGTAGAGAATGAAATTTCTACAAAAAAAGTTCTGTTCACTTTTTTCGTAGATTCAATCATTTAGCCAATAAACGGTGTAGAAGCTAATGCCGCCATCTTGGAAACATGCACCCACAATCTGTTTTTGTCAATCTATCACAAAAACGGCTGCATAAAATATGTTTATGTGAAAAACCCTTGGGGGAGGTGAAGCAGGTGATTTATCCCTCCAAAAACGGTAGTTATAGTGATTTTCGTGTTCAAAGTATTTTTGCGAGCCCTCTAAAAGCCCGATATGGGTATGATTCGGATTTTCTGAAAGGTGGGGATCTATTCTTTCCAACAATCATAACCAAAATGCTTAACTTAGATAGGGACCGTCTTACGCCCATTTAAAGGTGAAGTGGTAGCAGCGAAAGCGTGTGGTGATTTTCGAATTCAAAGTGCTCTGGCGAGCCCTCAAATAGGCAGAAATAGACAGGCTTAGGATTTTCTGAAAGGTGGGGATCTATTCTTTCAATCAATCCTACCCGAAATTGTTTAGCGTAGAGAGGGAACAACTTATGCCTAGTTAAAGGTGAAGAGGTAATGGCGTGATGGCGAAAACGTTTGTTGATTTTCAAATTCAAAGTGCTCTTGTGAGCACTCTAATAGCCCGAATTGGACATACTATTCTTTCCATAAGTTCTAACCGAAATTGTTTAACTTAGGTAAGGACCGTTGTACGCCCATTTAAAGGTGAAGAGGTAATCGTGTAGCGGCGAAAGCGTACATTGATTTTTGAATTCGAAGTACTCTAGCGAGCCCACTAATAGGCAGAAATGGACATGCTTAAGATTTTCTGAAAAGTGGGGATCTATTCTTTCCACCAATCCTAACCGAAATTGTTCACCTTAGATTCGGACCGTTCTACGCCAATTTAATGGTGAAGAGGTAAAAGCATAATGGCAAAGTCATATGTTGACTTTCGAATTTAAAGTGCACTTGCAAGCTCTCTAATAGCCCGAAATGGCCATGCGAACGATTTTCTTAAAGTTGGGGATCTATTCTTTCCATCAACCCTAACCGAAATTGTTTAACTTGGATAGGGACCGTCCTACGCCTTATGTTAAGGTGTAGCTGTAATTGGTGTAGCGGCTATTTTGAATTTCAAAGTGCAATTGGAATTCTCATATTTGTATTTCTACCCAAGCTAAACAATTTCGGTCAGGATTGGTGGAAAGAACAGATCTCTGCCTTTCAGAATATCCTAAGCATGTCCCATTCGGGCTATTAGAGGGCTCACAAGCGCACTTTCAATTTGAAAATCAATAAACGCTTTCGCCGTCACGTCATTACCTCTTCACCGTTAATTAGGCATATGTTGGTCAGTATCTAAGCTAAACAATTTCGGTTAGGATTAATGTAAAGAATCGATCCCCACCTTTCAGAAAATTCTAAGCATGTCCATTTCTGGCTAGAGCACTTTGAATTAGAAAATCTCCTTACGCTTTCGCTGCTTCGTCATTACTTCTTCACCTTTAAATGGGTGTAGGACGGTCCCTATCTAAGTTAAACAATTTTGGTTATGATTGATGGAAACAATAGATCCCCACCTTTCAGAAAATCCTAAGCGTGTTTATTTCTGCCTATTAGAGGGCTCACTAGAGCACTTTGAATTCGAAAATCACCGTACGCTTTCGCTGCTACCTCGTCACCTTTAAATGGGAGTAGGACGGTCCCTGGTTAAACAATTTTGGTTATGATTGATGGAAACAATAGAACCCCGCCTTTCAGAAATCATAATCATAATCATTTCGGGCTATTAGAGGGCTCGCAAGAATACTTTGAACACGAAAATCACTATAACTACCGCTGTTGGTGGGGTAAATCACCCTTTCCACCTCCCCAGGGAGTTTTTTGAACTTGGTATCTTAACTATTTTTTTCCAGACGCTCTTCATATGCATTCACGCTTTTCACAGAAAGTGACAAATTCCATCAATTTTGGGCCCCAAGCCATCCAACTATATGAAGTGTATTGGGGGCCACATGCTTGCCTCTTTGACACCGTAAAGAGGCTGAATTATTGACTCGGTTTAAAAAAAAAAACGAATATTATCTTTTTTTGTAGACAATTCCATGATCTACAATTTCTGATTAAACATATTTTATGCAGTCGTTTCCGTGATAGACTGACAAAAACAGATTTCGGGTGCATGTTTTCAATATGGCGGCATCGCTCAACATTCCTCTACACCGTTTATTGGCTGAATCATTGAATCTACAAAAAAAATGAATAGAACATATTTTGTAGAAAAATTTTATGCTCTACATTTTTGGACAAAACATATTTGTACGCCCGAGCAACCGTTACCGAGATATATTGAAAAAACCGATATCGGGCGGCATGTTTCCGGCGTTAGCTCAACACGGACAGCAGAGGACTCTTAATATGTTAAACTAAGTGTCACTACGAACGTCTGTGGCGAAAATCAGCTTATTATGAATTATTCCGAGCATTTGATCTAATTTGACTGGGCTATAAAGAAACACACAAAAAAAAACAGAATGGAACTTTCCTTGACTTCCTTATTTTCTTAACCTTTTAAAAACACAGATATCACCCATTAGCATAAGTGCTTTCCGAACCCACCATTCTAATGATAATCCATCGTAACTCACCACTGTTGCAAACAGATTAGTACCTTCAAATAGCACGCGTGACATAGCGTGGAGCCAAAACTGTCTACAGCATTAGAGAGTTTGGATGAATTAAACTGGTGGTTTTGGAACGCGCTGGTAGACAAACCCCTGCACGTAACCTTCCAATAAGTTTTAATCTTCGCTTTACAACCACGAAACTGGCTGAGCTTCTTCGTCACTGCACAGAAGTGACGTATGCGATGCAATGATTTTTCCATTCCGTTTAGCTATGGAAATCTTCCCTTTTTTGTTAATCAATAGGAATTTGTAAAGGGCATTAGAAAGTTTTAAATATTTCAGTGAGACTGCTGCGTGCTTTTACTACATTACTGGCAGCAGCGTGGATGATGGATCCTACTACTCTTCATTCCCTCTTTAACACATGTTACCTCCAGATGAATTTCAGTCTCGGGATCAGTTTCTTTGATGTTTTAATGTCTCACCTGACTCATTGACACGGGAAAACTGGTCAAGGACGTCATGTTGTCGGCAGGAACGTTTCATGAGGGGGTGTCACGCCCCCCCCCCCCCCTCTCCATGTTTGGCCAGTTGGCAAATCAGTCGGCAAAATTACATAATTTTGGCCAGTTGGCAAATCTGTCGGAAAAATTACATAATTTTTTGGCTAGACGGAAAATCATGTCGGTAAATTTCTGGTTTACACCCCTCCAACTCTTATTCTTCCTGACGTCCCTGGTTGTCGGAAGGAGGTTGGAGTTAACAGTTAGTTGTACATTTCTAATTATAAAGCCAAAACTAATCCCACTTGTGGGGGACAACTATTCGGTTAGCGGAGGAAAGCATTTGTAATTGTTCCAAACTAGGGATCGTCCCATAGTCAGAAAGGGTGAAAGGGTTTAACGAGCGTTAACCACTCCTGGTCATCTGCCCGAAGCCCTAAGGCCCTATGTCTGCAACAGCCAGATTCCCAGGCGGTCACCCACCCAAGTATCAATCCAGCCCAATGCTGCTTAACTTCCCATAGTCAGCTTCTCCGTTGAACAGAAAGAGTAAAAATCGACAATGTTACAAAGTGAATCTCAGTGTGACGTAACAGTATGACAGTATGGACTCGTGACGACTGGTCATTCTTGTTCAGCCCAAGAATGGTTCAACAGGTGAGTGTTGTTTTGTCATATTTCTTGTTTTTCAAATTATTGACGGTCAAAATCGGTATCTTCCAGAAGAGGACGCAACAAGATAACGCAGTAGCAGTTAATCCTTTCTACAGTTTGACACACACCTGCGCAAGAGGACACTTGACAGTCCTACGAATAAAAGCGAACTTCATGAGGGTTTCCCCTATAGTGAACATGCAGTGGCGTGCACAGGAGGGGCGAACAAGGGGGGCATTGCTCCTGCCCTTTTCGGAAAATGCCTTTTTTTTGTAAAACAAAATAGCCTTTTTTGCCGGCATTGCTGGTGCGGCGATGTCTGAAAAGGGGCCTAAAAGCCTAAAAAGGGCAAACAAAAAAGGCCTGAAAAGGACAAAAAAGGTATAAGCAGGGGTTAAAGCAGAAAAAAAAATGCACCAGAAAAAATGTCCACTAAAACCTACTGTGCCATTTTACTAAAAGTTGCCTCTGCTCTCTATGGGGGTCTGTGCACGTTAGTGCTAGTGAAGTTAGCAAAGCAAAGCCAAGCCGAGTTGTTAGAGGTTTGGGCAACGAACCGAGGGATTGCAAGATCGAATCGCTCCACAGACCTACGTGTGTACTATACACATTAAAAAAAAAGGGGAGTACATCTGGAGTGGAACTGGATTAGCCGACACTTTTTCAACAGGGGCTTCCTTCCCGCAAGCATCCATCCCCCCGCCATAAATTTAAAAAATAATTTAAATCCGTTACCCAAATTACTTATTCTACCCACTTTTTTCAATTTTTCCGTAAATATAATTGCCAAAATGTAAGATCTGCAGTGACATTTTGTCAAGTATTAACAATTTTTTGTGAGCTTTTACAAGAAAAATTCTTCATTAACTGACATGGAGTCAATTGATTGCCAACATCGCTTTCAATGTTCGTTGAAGATAAAAATTTAAATGATCTTGGCTCTGACTACAATTTTGATGCGATGATTCAATTTAGAAAAAAAAATTCCCGTGATCGACTGACCATTAGGCACACGATAAAATATGCATGCATCCTCTGCATATGGAATGTAGATTAAAGTTAGCTGATGAAATTACCCTACAGCTCCCAAAGTCCTCACAAAAAGCACTAGAAAAGAAAATTTCGGCACTTTTCGCGTGTATGTCTCAAATGCACTATTTGTCAGCCAAATCATCACGCTGCTATTCGTTTTTTTGGTAACGGGTAATATTAGCCTGTGGTTACCTAAGCCGCCAGGGATACATTAATAAGATGGACACAGACATGCAGACACGAGACCAAATTTACACTATTATCAAACTACGTTGATCAAACAAAAATAGGTTTGCATCTGTTTTATTTAAATCTTCATTTACGAGACATCAATTAATCCAGTTTTTCTAGAAGTTATTTTTCTTCCTGATTCATCTTGACGGAATGTCGCATTTCGAATTTTCGGCATGACTTTATCATACCTAGTATAATTTCCCAATAAAATAGTAAACGTTCATCTTCATTAAGAATGACGTAAAGTATTAGCCACTATTATACACTGCGTAACGAACCACATTCAATTTGTTGATGCCTAAACTAATAGGTTCCCTTTTAATGATGTCACAATTGATGCTGGTCCACGATTCCGGCGTATCGAGTTTTGAGTTTTCAAAATTTACAGTAAAAATGTTATCTTTTGCTTCTTATGTATAATACAAAAGCTTACCAAACAATTATAACAATTTTTTATTATTATTTTAATATGACATTACATGTTTTTGTTTGTTTTTTGCTTTGTGCTTTAACATTTGAAATTTTTGAATCATGAATTATTTTGACGTTGCTATAACTTCGTATTCGCCCTTTTGAATTATTATTTCTCATTATTTCTTATTGAGTAGAGTTAGTTAGCTTGAAAATGGTGGAACGACAACAGGTATCTAAATTTTCAAAATGTAACACTAGCCCAGATGCAGCCAAGAGATACCAGTAATCACAAATTTAAATAACCAAATTCTCGTTATAATCGCAAATATAGGGTGTCGTCAGTTGCGTACTCGAAAGGAGTTTAACTTGGGTAGGCATTATTGAAGACGGGAAAAATGGGCGGAAAACGTGGCATCCCACCTTGGTTGCTTTCGGGCCTCGCCCTTGCCTTTGCTTCCACCTCTGGTATTTGTGAGGGGGGGGGGGG
>JAHWFP010054843.1:23013-47131 GCA_023313725.1 Lithobius niger | reverse complement strand
AAAGTCAGGGAATTTGACAAATATATACTGAAAGTCAGGGAATTTGAACAGTTTCCGGAAAGCCTTTCACCTATAAAGAATAGTTAATGCGATTTTAATCTTTTAAGCCTTTCACCTATAAAGAATAGTTAATGCGATTTTAATCTTTTACTTTTAAAACTTTCACTTTATTTCAATTCAAACTTCATGTCCTTTTTATTTTATTTCTGATAAAGTGAAAACTGCTTAGGCATAAGTAATGTGGGCCTAAGTGCGTTTCTAGTTTTGTTCTGATATAGTCCGTTTCTTACTCTTTACCAATACCAGTTAGAGCAGTGCAATTTTGGATTTAGCAAAGCAATGCGATCTGAGTGAAATGTGAAAAAAATTTTTTTTAGTTTTGTACTTCACCTTCCTATGACCCAAAAAAAATCAGGGAAAAGTATCAGTAATTTGTCTGGAAAATCTGGAAAAATCAGGGAATTTTAATCAAGAGCTTTGAACGCCACCCTGAATTATTTTTTAAAATTTGTTTTGTGCGCACACTGGTTAACACAGGAAATTGTAAAATGGGAGCGAACGGCTTTTTCACATCGTATTGACTGAATAAAATTGCAAGGAAGGTTTTTCTTTTCTTTTTTTTTCTTCTTTGAGAAAAATAAAAATTACTTAATTTTCAGTATCGAGACACACGCTAGTGTGTCGCCGCCGAGTAGCAGTAAGTCACCGATTGTGGACATCCGATTGTTAAAAGATTGATTCTTGATATAAACGAGGCTACACTGTGATAATTATGTTAGTTGTAAGCTAGTGAAATAATTTAAGCAGCGTAAGTGTGAGTGCTTGGTGTATGCGACCTGTAGGCTCAATAAACCTAACATAACATAGCCTTACTAGCACACATGTGTCTGTTAACTGTAAGCAACTAAAAGCATATTTTTCCATGTTGAGGATAAATCCCAATGCGGCTGAAATCTTTCAGATTGTGGAAAAAGTAAGGGGAAGGGTCAGAGATAAAGAAAGTTAAAGGATGAGTGTCCACCATTCATAGATAGAAAGCTCCATCAATAACGTTGTTTTATGATTCTGTCTAGCTAAGTAGTGTTAACAAAAGTCCTGAACAAACATCGTGATGTGCCCAGTATCACGAATTAGAAAACAAAAACGAACTCATTTGAAGTTTAAGGTAAGGTTTCACTGAACCAAAGGAACACAAACAAGCTTTCCTTTAAGGTTTTAGATACCACAGTGTTATGTAGTATTTGCTGCACAAGAAACCTTATTGCTGTAATACATTTTTTTTTCTCGTATTTACTTTGAACACATTACATAATAATTAGTGCCAACCTGGATTACTAAATGACATCAAAATGATGCTGAACGAAAATAAAAGCCAATTTGACTGAAGAATACTGTAAAGTTGAGCCTAAAAGGACAAGTGTCTTTGAGGTGGGTGTGGCTGTGTCTGTCTGATGATCGTTAATTCCAAGCTAACTGGCTTTCGTTTGTACCAATCTTGCTTCGCTTGCTCATTTAACGCAAATCTTTGTGTTGACAGTTGATTTCACGTGGACTGAACACCACAGAACATTGTGTGATCTAAAACGTTGCAGGAAAGCGTCTTTGTGTTCTTTTTCTGTTTTGACTTCGGCGAAATACACACCTCATAAAAGTACTGAAGCTTACAGTATTCTTCAATCGAGTATTCAAAACGGGGAAAAAGACAGCATTTGACAAGAGCACTAAGGCTTCACGTGGAGCAAACACTGCACAACACTGCGTATCTGAAACCTTACGGGAAAGCTTGTTAGTGTGTCAGTGGTCGCCAATTTGACGGCTAGATTGAATAATGACTTTCTGACAATGAGGTCTGACAGTGGCTTAGTAGGCGGACCATTAGCGTGGTCCTTGATTACTAAATTTTCTTTCCCTCGGCCCATTTTCTTTCCCATGCAAGCTGGTCAGTTTTTTTGTTTTGTTTTTAAGTTTGGCTCTTCATAAGGAGAAAATAGGTTTCTATTTATTATTTTTCTCCGAAGACGATGATCAACCTGCATTTTTATCTATTCGAATATGAAATTTATCGAACGGAAGTGGACCATTTCATTGTGTTTTCTACTATTTAGCTTTTCTTTCAGTGTAATTACTACGCATACAAATTAACTGGGGTGCGAATTCTTCATGACACTGCTATCAGGTGGCTGCAAAAGGTGGAAATTTCGATTTATTTCTTAAAATTGTGTGAAATAAATACAGATGAAAGCTTACTTCCGTAGCGTTTTGGATTTAAATGTAAGACTGTCTGAGGGGGAATTGAACCCACGACCTTTGTGACCAAAGGTCGAAGCCCTCCCATAGAGCCATACTGACGCGCCTCCCTTTTTTTTAAATTTGTATTAGAAAAATGGCTATAGACAGTAGAGGCAATCCCTTTTTGTGCTGAGGGGCTTTTAATAATGCTTGGTATTGTATGTAATAAACATACGTAAATAACCTGAATTGCTTTTTACCGATTTGACGCAATCATTTTAAAGTACAATAATTACAAACTAAGCTGCTTAAAAACAAAACTAACACACTATTTTGTTTCAGGTTTATTTTTACCAGTTGTGTCCTGTGCCTGGAGGTTGGCTAAGTAAAAATGTTGAGAGGTAAGGCGATGTCGGATTAATATTGGTTATTAGTGTGTTCATAGAGGGTAGTGGCTTGCACATGCGCAGTGACAAGTCAGTAGCACAGATGAGGCAGAAACAGTCTTCCCTGCAGAGAGGTATAGGCAGAGAGTCACTTATACGGCTGACGTTGACACTGTTGTCAGAGATACTATTCCCGAAATATTTGTGCAGTTGCCTTCAAAGTCAGCGCATTTCGAACTTTTATGCAGTGGATAAAGAAATGTTGTTTTTCCATGACGAAAATTTATTAAACCCAAAAAAGAATTTGCAAATTAATTCGCCATTTTCACAAAACACTACATTTTTGTCAGCGTACGTTAGGTTGCTCTTGGTGATGCTTGACACCTATGACTTCTCACTCTGTGATATGGTAAGACTCTGTTGTGTTCTTCGGCGCACCTTTGCGCGACTTGCAGCCAATCATCCGCTTGTAGATATTGGGTGAAAACTATTTCAAGCTCAACACGTTGAGCTGATGAATTGGCAAGGATGGGATAGGTCTCCCGCACCAACCCCGTAATGGTCCCAGTTGTACCGGGTGACTTATGCCTGTTGTCTCTGCGTGGTCTCATAGTCGCTGATACACTGGGTGGACAGAAGTGTTTAATGGTCGAGCCCTGTTTGCCATTCACCCCACAACGGTCCATCCGAGGTTTAATGGCGCCCTTCCTGGGAGCGTGGCCGAGTTGGTGTTCAGGCTTCGAACTCATGGCCACTCTTTCATAGAGGGCATGCGGGCCTTGGTTGGTCTACATTGTCAGCGTGCATGTGTGGGGCTAAGGAATCGGTTTCTCATCGTCTTCTTTGACTGCCAGCTTCTGGTTGTGTAGAAGCGATCTCTGCTTGCTTGTTTCAATTTTTGGAACGATCTTTAACTAGATCTTGGTGTTCTTCGCTGCTTCCCTTTCCCGTTTCTGCACTATTTACCATGTGTCGCTCTAAGCTGTGGCACGGATTATGCTAGGAAGAGATGAAGTTAATACTTGGTGTTGGGGACATTTGGTATTCCGTTTTACAATTTGAAATTTTCTGTCAGTACTTAGTATTTTACATTTGGCTTAAGCTTGTTTGTTTGGTAGTTTGTTTGCAATAGAGTGCATGGCTTTCTTGCTCTTCAATAAATTCGGTAAATCTGTTAACTCGTTGTTGAGAACCAAAGTGAAAAATCTTGATTTTCACTGAAATTTTCCAGTTTTAAACCTCAGGGTACAAAGTTTACAATTCTGTGGCCCTTACGGCCTCAAAATTGGGCGGACCACACGACTGAATAGCTTGTTTAGTTCTTCAGTGGGGGCTTCGGGATGCCAGTTGAATTGTTTTCAAATTGTTTTCCTTGATTGTTTACCGCGATTACTTACTTACTTTATTTAAACGAGCTTACAAACCTTGGAAACCATTCGCTCACTCCTAACCCATTTCTAACCTACTTACCGCCTAAACCATACTGACCGTACAAGCCGTACAGACTGCACAAACTAAATTTACAAATGTACAAATTTTCAAGTCACCCCTGACACACACCATGATACACATGCTGGGAGTATGAGGAAGAAAGGAGACCATGGGGTACAGAGGTCACGAGAAACGCTACGAGAAATGGCGGGTTGCCTTACAAAAACCAATTGTCCTAAGCAGAAAAAAGTAGAAGATTGTGAACGAACACCAGACACATCATGTGGAGGAACACTGAGTGCCACGCTTAAGGGGTCAACCCCATCACTGTGGACAAATTGCTGCTGAGCCGCCCAGAGAGGGCACTGAAAGAGAAAGTGACACACAGACTCATCACTGCCTCCACAAGCATAAACTGGTGAACGCATCCAACCTAACTAGAACATACGGGCCCGAAGCTGGACATGCCTGGTGCATAACCTGGATACCATGCCAACCTCTTGACGGGAGAGGCTGTTAAGGGGTCTGGGACAGGCTACGGAGAGGTGCAATCCAAACAAACAGCGACCTACTAAACCAGAAGACCACTTTGCAGCCCACTCACTCATGAATACCCCTTAACAACTGGGCGCAGATCCCTCCGGTTCAGAACAAAGCCAACGCTGTTTATTACCCTCTTTGGACCCCCGTCTGGTGAGGCCGTCAGCCAGTTCATTACCGAACCAACCAGTATGCCCCTTGAACCAGCCAGTTGTGACTGTCTAACCACACTCTGCGATAGTAAAAAGTCTCCACCCAATTTCAAAAGCAGTCGGGCGAGTGCGCACTGCAGAGGCTGAAAATACTGGTGAAGGAACCTCACCCCCACCAACGAGTCGGTCACTACACTAACCTCAGGCAGGCGGAGATCGGTACCAATATCTAAAGCCACTGACATGGCAACCAGCTCCCCAATAAAGGCAGACGGAAGATGACTGAGGGAGTAATGGTATTCAAGGCGCAAACTAAACTAGGAACACACACCCCCACCCCACCTTTGTGATCAACCTTGCAAAACGACACATCACAGTAGATCAGACGGAAAGACTGCACCTGGTGCACCAGAGCCCCTCCCCCCCCCCCTCCAGCAGAGTGGCTGCCGCAGCCAGGCACCAGAGCGAAGGCGACGGAGATTGATCCGAGTGTCCTCTGGCTATCGCACGCTGACAAATTCCACTCAGAAGCTCCCTTTATCGAACGAAAAAAAGACCAGGGGTTCCCCAGTCTCGACACGCAAGGTGAGAACAGGCGTAGAGGGCAGACATCCAGAGACAGTTCGAAGACCATTGTTCAACACCACCAGGATGCTCCGAATAGCCAGCCTAGAGCTGGCCAATACAGTTATGTGAAAGTTAGCATAGGAATGCAGGTACACCCGATGAAAGGAGACCATGGTACCACGCTTAGCTATGGATTTGTTACTGGCTAAAGACGTCAGGACGTCCAACCTAGCCCCGATGTTTTCCCTGACCGCAGTTACATCATGCGTCCACAGGAGCTGAGGGTCCAGCCGAAAATCAAGATACCAGATCTAGGGCTTAACACCAGACGCAGGCACTGTCGACCACAAGCGACCCTTCCCAGGCTTGCTCACGTCGGAAGATTATAAGCTCAACTACAACTGCCTGCGACACTGAAAAATCAACTAGGACTCAACTACGAGCAGACACACGCTAGTGTCTTGCCATCAAGTAATAGACATGGGCAAAAGCATGGACGGAGCATGGACATAAATATGCAACTCTAATGCTCCTTTCTTTTACAAACCAAATTGTGCGTAGAATGGACATACACATGATAAACCAGGCCGTACTAATGACAATAAAAAGAAAGTGAAAAAAAAAGGCCAACAAATTAACTGAATACAGCGTTAGAGCCTGTATCTTTATGGAACTCACAGCTGTGAAAGCACACAAATAAAAACGGATCAGGGTTTACTCGAAAGAACCGAACTATAATTTGAACTCCAATTCAAGGGAACAAACCCAAACAAACCAAAACTCCAAATAGTAAAACGCCTGCATAATGCACAAATTAAACACACCTAACACACACATTCACTAGTATGACCCATTTAAAAAACAAACTGGTCACTTTCTGCTATTACTAAGGAATACAAACATTCCTTGTTCAATGAAATTCGATAAAACAAACACCCGTAACGAGAAATAACATGTATGTTTCACACATTACAAATGAACACACAAAATACACACAGAGCCACTCAAACGAAACAAAATTAAATATAAACCCACTAATCAAGACAAAACAAATACCAAATAACAAACGGGCTGTATAAAACACAAATTAAACATACCCACACATAGGGCAGCCAATCCCGAGACATTTTTGTAATCCCGGGATTTCGGGATTCTTTTTTCTCAATCCCGGGATCCCGGGATTAACCCCGTAATTTCGGGATTGATTCTTATAATTTTCAGTGGCAAAAAAAAAAACTACATGTAGGGAAGGTTGCGTTCGATAACTTCATTGTTTAAATTACTCAGCAGGTGAAAACTTAAGTGAGCTCAGTTAGTTGGTAGCATGTTCTTCGTTTATTTGAAATGATCTGCTATTTTTTTCAAAGTTTAAATCAATGGGAGTATTTTTTAAACTAGTTGTGATACAATTTGCACGCTGTAGACTGTGCTACAAAATTCTGAAAAACGATTCATTGGTTCTATTTCTAGATGTGGGCAAAATTTCTCCAACAAGATAGCAACAACAACAAGAATATTGTAGTCACATTCAAATATAGCGTTCAAAAAGCCCTGGGCCTTGTTCATACTTACGTTTTTAGCTATAAAACTTGAAAATGCGTTCATTGGTTTGCTATCTAGGTGAAAGCAAAATTTCTCCAACAAGAATAACAACATCAACAACACTGTAGTCACACCAGAGTAAGCAAAGACGAATTTTTATCCATTTTATTTTATGAAAGTGTTGCAAGGACACTGAAGAATTTTTCAATTCCAACCTTGGTCTAGAATTTAGATGTTGTTACTAGTAGTTAGACTCGCGTCTATAGACTCGAGGAAGGTAACATTAAATTCATTAAAAAAAAAGAATTAATTTATATTTTTTTATACGAATTTAGCCTATTTTCAATCCCGTTAATCCCGGGATTTAGGTAGCCAAAATCCTGGTTTTTTTGGGACTAAAAAATGATCGGGATCCCGGGATTGAATGCCCTACCCACACACACTTTTACAGCCCAATTCAAATACAAATTGCGTTCACTTTCTGATATTACCAAGAATAAAAAACAATTCTTGTTCCCTGGAATTGGAGTTCAAATTATAGTTCGTTTTGTGATCTCTAATCCGTTTTTTAGTTGAGTGCTTTGCACGGTAGCAATGATGTGCCACATGTATGCCCAAATTGTCATCAGTTTCGACGTCAGAATCGCAACCTTTCAATCTCATTTGTCATGCTCATTAAGCTCAGTAGTGTTTTGGCCGTAACTTCTTTTCTGACGTTCTTTCTGAAAATATACCTTACGACTTGGGCATTACAGTTGAAGAATACCTGTAGTCCTAAAAAAATGAATTTATGTCGTAAGGTGGTCGCTAGGCGTGACGTAAATAACGGCCGAACAACAAATTTATTGTTGTATTTAACATGTAAATATTGATATGAAAACTTAACATAAGCGCCATTATTTATTAGCCTTTGTTTAAAATCAAATGCTTGCTGACCCACAAAAACGAAAGGATATTTTTTTCCCGGTTCAGTTCCGGTTCGGGTTCGCGACAAGATCTCGGTTTACGGTTCGGCTCCAGCTCGGGTACAGCCATTTTTTCTCGTTTTTAATGGTTTGTGGTTCCGGGTTCGACTTCTGCTTGTTAATATAAAGTTTCATGAAATTATTTTCAGCTTCTTCAATGTTTCATGTGTTGTAATGACACGGCTATTCATAGGCTTGCTGCCTAGCTACGAGCCTACAGATATAGATGATCAAATTTAGTTTATTTGCGATGGTACAAGGACGATGGTGTTACGTTAATAGAAAAAAAATTACAGGCGTCGGATTCCGTGGCCCAGCTTTTATTCTGTCATTACATCGGTCAAACTCGCCTGCCACGACTTGCAGAGCAGAATTTGACCCATGACTATAGACTTTAGGGTATTAAACTATTTAACTAACTAGTGGAAAGTCCGAAGTTCGGGGAGAAGCATGTGTGTGGTCAGAAATGCCCGAAAACTACTGGCGTCAATAACTACACGGCATTACAAAAGGTGACCAAGACAAGTCTCCTACATCACGCATATATCCTTCGAAATCTCTTTTTAACCCTATCGGCACCCTGCCGCTATCTCTCTGCCTCTTCTGCGTTACGCCAGTCCCTTCTACTCATGCGTCATAACCCCCCAACCCCCCCCCCCCCCCCACACAGATCTTCTTTCCCGTACTGGCCGTCTCTGTCCTGCCCCCAGATTGCATATTGGGTCGCAAATCTTTCATCCCTGAGCAATCTCACTCGGCCGTAGGTTTGCGCAACGTATTTATCCACGGAGCGTTGAGTAGAGAATTGCTTTATTTTTGTGTATTTGTCAGAACAGACAAACGAAAAGTACAAACACGAAGAGCAATTGTGAACCGAATGTGAACTGTGAACCAAGCTAAGCAATCTCACTCTGCCGCCTTGTTTTATGGAACGTATTTATCCGCGGCGGCAACGGATGAAGCTGCGATGACTCTGAAGTAGGAGTGCATTCATGTCAGCAAAGCTCAGCAACCTCACTCGGCTTTAGTTTTGCGAGGCGTCAACAGATGGAGCTGTGGTGTGGATGCGTGCCCGCTCATCCCAAACCGTGTCATGCTCATGTTTATCGCTTTCCCCACTAGCAAATTATGATTTAGATTAGAAAACAGAACGAAATGGTTTAAAAGTAAGGTTTAACTGCACCGAAGTCAAAACAGGAAAAGAATACGAGTAAACTATCCTGTAAGGTTGCAGATACCACAATGCTGCTGCAGTGTTTAGTCCATGTGAAACCATACTGCGGTATTCAAATGATTTTATCATTTTAACTTTTATACACGGTGGGTAAGCTAAATGATTGGAGTCATCTTCTTAACTAAACAACCTAGCTGATTTTTTTTTTAAATCGTCTTTAACTAATCATTATGATCATTAATAGGGTTATGAAATGAAAAGCAACAACTTGACTGAAGAATAGAGCTGAATAATTAAGCGGAAACTTTCGATGATTCCTAGCCAGTTGGCGTTAAATCTTACCAATATAAAAAATAAAATATACTCGTTAATTTAAACACACAGAAACAAAGCCATATACGATTCCTCCTTTGTTCAGGTGACAACTTCTTTGAACGTTGGGCTCTAATTGGATGAACTCTGTACTGAAAACATAACGTAAGAAATCATTAAAGACCATTTCTTCCTCCTTTTTTTTTTTAGCGTGCATTGTTTTGCGGTTACAATGGTTTTAATTTTATTTACGTGTCTAATGGTTGAATACAGCAGTACGGTTTCACGTGGACTAAACATTACGGCAGTATCTGAAACCTTACAGGATAGTTGCTTCCAATTCCTTTTCTGTTTGACTGTGGAGGTTTGGGGGAGTGAGCGACCATAACGTTATATAATTAAGGTGTGGGGATGGTTTAATGTAGGAAACTCAATAATTAATAAGACATATTTGGTTGGGTTCTATATTTGATGGTCAATGTAAGATTTTGTACATAGCTCAGCCTGTCACGAGTTTACCAAACAAGCTATAAATAATTATTAATGTGATGGATGGTGATAAATGAATTAGAAGGACATGATGACTTAAGTGAGGAGGACTGGGGAAATTGGGGAGGAATAATAATATATTCTAGTTAAGTTGCCAAATGTTGCTTACTGTCATGGAGGACTGGGATGGAATGGTCTGTAGTGTACCAAATGTTCGTAAGCCATGGCCTTTATATTATTGGCACAGATGGCATACCCGGACGAACCTATGGACCAATCTACTCATTCTGGGAAAGTAGAACAATTTCTGAACTCGTGTCAAGGTTTTTCTAGCACCGAAATGTCCTCCCGTAACCGTACTATGGTTAAGATCCAACACTTGCCTTTGTAAATTCCTGGGAAGAAATAGCTTTAGATTGGCTGACTCAAGGGGGTCATGTGCAAGGTCACAATATATTACACCTTGCTGGTCATCATAGATGGAATTCGCTGAATATTTATCTACCGATCTCTGAATTGCGACCGAAGCAGATTTCCAAGGTTTTCCCTGCAAAGCTAATGCTAACGTGTTCATGAATTCGTCTCTCCGAGTTTCAGCCGCTATCATTTCAACCGTAATTTGAGCTACATCAACATTGCAGTTAAAACAATCGTTATTGAATACATAAAATGGCTTGCTGAAATTAGGAATATGAACTTCCCTGAGGGACAGATTCATGCGATCCTCATCGGGAGTGGTGACACCTTCAAACATCCGTGACAAACTATCTACTGGGGCGTTAAGTCTGCCAGGTTGGAAAACTAACTTAGCGTCCAATGACGACAAGAATACCAGCCATCGGGATATGCGCCCTCTGTTGTTCTTCTTGACGTCCATCAAAGTTAAAGGGTAGTGGTCTGTCACGCACAGTATATCACCGCCTTCCACGAGATGGGGCCACTTTTTGAGGGCAAAAACAACTGATAACATTTCACGTTCAGATCAATTATAGCGAGCCTCGGCCGAAGACAGTTTACGTGATGCCATATCAACTGTAACAGCATGGTCGTCGTTTGGTCCCTTTTGCTTGGGAAAATCCATTGCTTGGTAGGATCAGGATGAACCAAAATTGGAGCATCCCCAGCACACTCACACATCTCTGCCGCTTGGACGGGAATGTCTGCACTCACTTCTTCAACCATGGAGCAACCAGTGGGCCAACGATGAATTCCCTGTCTGAGGATGATGTAAACGCACTGCATGAACAACTTGTGCAGCATCCACTGTGAACAAGATGAAACCCTCTGACATGCGCAAGAAGTCGCTGAGCACTTTCAACTACACCCGTTCCACTGCACTTAAGGAGACGCTCTCTACTGGTATGAGGACCCACATTCTTTTGTGTACAGGTAGACACATTCCACATTCCTCCGCACATAAGAGGACACTTTCCACTGTGCAGTGCACGAGATGATATCTTCCATTGCATATGAGATAAAGCTCCTATCGTGTATGATGACTCACACAGTGCGTGAGAAAATACTTCCCGTTGTGTGTGAGAGGACACTTTCCACTGTGTATGAGAGGACACTTTCCACCGCGTATAGCATGGCACACTTCACTGTGTATGTGATAACACGTCGCACTGTGTATGAAGGCACAGTGTGTGGAGGGGCTCACATTTCACTGTATGTGTATGGACTCATTGTTAACAATGTAGACGAGCACAGAATTCCAGGCGCTTCGCTCGCTTCTTCATCGCAAACTCTGCTACTGGTAGTTGGTTTGTCTGCAACTCTTTCATCGCTTTTTGGGAGGCTGACGTCAAACAGTAAATAAACTAATTTGTAAAACAATAAAGCTTCCTCTGCACGTTTCCTCAAAACACGCGTGAATTGTTGGCTCACCAGCATTGTTGTCGCATTATAATTAGAAGGACAGTCCTACAAAGTATCTTTCTTTCTTTGACCTTTACTTGTAAGGTTTGACCTTGGTCTTCCATGTTAAAGTCGAAATCTCAATGCTTGATTTCTCCACGTCTTGCAATATTTTCCACTTAAATTCGGTGTATAAGATTCTAGCTCAAGTCCAGATCTCCGATGTGACAAATCGGATATTAATAAATGTTGCTTGCTATAAATGTAGAAACATTTATTAATATCCGATTTATCACATCGGCGATCAGGACTTGAGCTAGAATCGTGATTTAAATTTTTGTTTCGGGCTTCTTACACTTTGGACGCGTTTATGCAATGGTGTCTGCAGACTAAACCATTTATTGTAAAAGCTGGTTCGTAACTCATTTGAAAGAAACTCTTCTGCAGATGTGCCCCGTATAAAAATAGTAATTTCCATTGATCGTGCCATTCGGCAGTTATTGTGCCCTGAATAGGTCTACGACAGTGTTTTGTTGAAAGCCCTGTTTTTGGACGTGCACTGCATGGGAACCAGGGGCGGGGTACTAAGTTGGTCAGTTGGCTACCTTCGGCATCGTACTATCATAGTGAGGGTCCGGGACGACCATCAATTTCGGCTGCAGTGGTTTGAGGGCTGCCTCAAGGAAGTTTTCTAAGCCTTATCTTGTTTCTCCTTTTAATTGAGGGCCTGGTTAGGAAGCATTTGGCTGGGATGAGCTGCTTTGTTTTCGTGGACGATGTGGCTTTCCATGTGAGGGGCCGGGTGGGGATAATGTCAGAGATAACCCTCAAGATTCCTCTGCTTGGTTGTCTACAAGAGGCCTGCTTTTCGCTTCGGATTTAGTGTTTAGTGGTCGTCCTCAGGTGGTGGTCTCTCTTTATGCGAGTGGTGCTTCTCTTGTACAGTTTGTTACTAGGGTAAGGTACCTTGGGGTTATTTTTCAAGGGTAGCTAACTTGGCCTACTCATGATTCTGTCGAGTCGAATTTTTTAAGCGTGTAGTTGGTAATGTTTGGGGTGTGACACGGATGCAAAAAAAGATTATGTTGAGCAATTTCATCCTTTTTGTTTTTGTGTACAGTGGTGCTGTATGTTGCAAGGGTTTCCGAGGGGCTAAGTCTTCCCCTATTGGGGCCTTAATGGTAGATGCTGGGGTTTTACCTGTCAAACCTTGGACTACACAGTAGGCAAGGTGCCTGGCTCTGTGGGTCATCTCAAACCATCTAGAGAGTGTCGTTCTCTTCTATGGTCTTTTTGGGGTGGAGTTATGTTTGCCGGCGTCCTCAAGGGTACCTCATTGTCATTGGGTTTTTGTGGGTTACTTCGCTTCCCTTTGTTGAGCGTGAGCTGATGCATTAAGGGAAGGTGTCTTTGCCAATAGGGGTTCAAATGCGTCTGATGGGGTTGAGCTACAGCTTCTGTCTTCCATTCTATAGAATAGTGGAGTGGGTGTCATATTTGAGGGTTTTCTTGAACAGCATCTTTGACAGTACTTCCTGCTCGGCGAATGGGGTTTGCTATTCCAGCTATACACATTGAACAATTGAACAAATGTGAGGATTGCATGTTAGGCTTCGGACTTGGAATTAGCAGGCTTGACCACGGCATTTGAATTCATTGTGGATGTAGGGTGCTGAACGCGCAGTAGTCTACACTGATTGCCTCACTGCACATCAGGTCATCTACTCGAATTTGAAGCACACACATTCGGCAGCATTTGGTCTGGGAAGTCATTGTTATGCTGCACTGAAGCTCATCTGGAGGGGAGGGATGTTTGCCTGGCTTGGGTGCCTGTACATGTGGCCAGGGGGTGGTGGGAAATCAGTCAGCTGATCTTGATGCTGAACGGGGAAGGGAAGACCAATCAGTCCCAGCTGTGACTATCTTTTGTTTTCCAAAGGCTTATACTAAACTGATTGAAAAGATTGGGTCAAGTGTTGGAAGCTACTGGAGGTGGGGACTCGGTATAGGACATTTTGTGAGCTACCTGGTAAGGAGGGGGTGAGCTATGGCAAGGGGTGTGTGGCAGAATCTATTATTATTAAATTGAGCAGTGAACGTGTTCATCTGTGGGGCAATTTGGCTCGTTGAGTCTAGTTGGTAATCCGAACTGTCCTTGTGGTCAAGGGGTGGAATCCGTGGAGCACTTTGTCATTGTTTGTTTATGGTTTGTTCACCTGCGTACCACTTTCCTGAGAAGGCTGTGAGCTGCTTCAATTCCTGGGTGGTGGCCAGAATGCCTACTGTCGTATTCTGCATGCAGGGCCACCTGATTAATAATTGCCACCATAAAGTCTTCGGGACGTTTCTGAATGGTTTCTTCCCCTGCACCTTAAAATGTTTTTTTTTTCTCTTTACTATTCCCTTATAGCTTGAGTAACTGTTAGGACGTCGTATTAATTACTGGTGATCGATCGGTTCTTGTTGACATGTGTTGCTGGAGCCGATAGCCTAGTGCTCGGGCTCCAGTAAAATAGAATCCAGTCGATCCAACGACGCTTGTAGGGGTTTCTACTGAGCTTTGCGAAACGCATCTAAAAATAAGGATTTAACAATAATATTGCTGATGTAGCTTTACGAGAATTTAACCCATTTTCAATCTCAGAAAATCTGATGACTCTGCTTCAGTCTGTTTGTGAATTTCGGAGCTATGTAAGGTACTGAATTTTGTGTTGAAAGGCCCATGCACAGATACAGACATGAAACCTGGTCTGACAGTTGTTCTTTTTGAAGTTGAGACATTCTTCTGCTAACTACTTCAGCTGTGGATATGTTTGTATCTATTACTACACAATTGTGGATTGTAATTACTTAGCAGAATTGTCCCTCTTTCCTTCTGTCACTACGGTTTCGTCTGAGAGCTTGTCAAACCTCCAAGCTCACAGTTGTTTTATGTTGAGGCTAAAAGTACATACGCGGGAAGGCTCAAGTAAAACTGACTGCTCTGTTACTTCCTAACACACATAACCTAAACTAACCTAACCTAACCTAACCTAAACTAACTTATAATACGCCAACATCATCCAAACACAAATTGCAACAAAGAAAATGTAAGAAATCTAACTATAGGTTCCAAATAGTATAGTTTAAAAGGACATTCCTCCCTGCGCCATTTTTCTCGATCCTCTACATCAAGTACGGCCTCAAAGTTGTATTTACTTACCTTTAGTCAATCCCTAGCTAAAAATCCGTTTTAAAATATGGCGTTTAGGCGTCTATGATTCTTTGCGCACTTACAATAACCATGACGTATCATCTCTGTGTATGCATGTACTGATTTGCTAGTGATTACCATGAGATCAAAAATCAAGACTAATGCGGTAAAAATTAAGATTAATTATCCCAATAGATAGCGGAAGCAAAATTATAAGTCACTAGCCTAGAAAATTATAAACTGTGATGTTAAAATACGAAAAACAGTAGCTTTTCTTCAATTCGTGCCCGATGCTATGACAGCACTTCAATGAGGTGAAATCTGTTGCAGTCTGTCTTTTGAAAGTTAAACCCATTATTTATACTCTTGGACCGAGGGTATACGTAGGTTTCTTATGTCGCGTTATCTCAAGTCTACTTGACTTACGTCGACGTATTGGTTACAGCACTTTAAGAATGCCAGTTAGCAACCTAAAACGACTTTTGAGTTGCTTTATCTCAAACCACCACGTTACGTTGACATAAGAAGTTGAACCACTTTTAGAGGCACCATGTATCCACCTAACATCGGTTTGTAAGTCCCTCTAAGAATTGCTTTGCTGTAATTGGTTGAAAAGAGCGCGCATTAATGTCACAAAGCTAGGGCGGCAGCTTGTAACTTCCTTAAAATGAAGTGGAAAACCCAGCATGTTGAATGGGCTCACGGGGGCAACTTGGGGGGGGGGGGATTGCTTGGTTGGTACGGGATTAGATAAACATGGTGCTACACTGCTACATCGACTTCGCTAGAACTACCGTGTACCCGTTGCCGTTCTATCTCACTCCAACACGAATGTAATGCCCCTGTATCCACCTCTCTCCTAAAGTAGCGTGAGGTCAAATCGACGTGATTTAAGTTGATTTACGGTAAAGAGACTTTGGGAACGTCCTTGTACCCTCGTTCTTTGTTTAGTCCATTGCCATTTCAAAAAAGCTTGTTTGGAGGGATATACGACAGTTTTCAATCGATTCTATCTGTAAAATGACTGCAGTATCCAAATCTGGATGATGCCACCTTGGCATCTTCGAGCATTTTGTTAAAATCCAAGATGGCGGCCGTAAGTGTAGCTTATTTTTATGTTTTTTGACTATACATCCGAATATATGCATTTTTTGAAAGGAAGATGTGTTAGGAAGTTGTAGAACATTGTATTTGGTACCTTTTATGTCTTATGTTTGAACGTTGTAAAACTATAAATAACGCAGCTTTGACCCCGGGAAACTAGCCAAAATTCCAAGATGGCGGTCTAACTTAGATTTTCAAATTCAAAGTTCTATTGTGAGCTCTCTAGTACCCCGAAATGGACATGCTTAGGTTTTCTGAAAGGTGTGTATCTATTCTTCCATCAATCCAAACCGAAATCGTTTAAGTTTGGTAGGGACCGTCCTACGCTCATTTAAAACTGAAGAGCTAATGGCGTAACGACGAAAGTGTTGTTGATTTTGTAACTCAAAGTGCTGTTGCACCCTCTTAATACCTCGAAATGGGCATGCTTAGGCTGTTCTGAAAGGTGGAGATCTATTCTATCCATCAATCTATTCCTAACCTAAATTGTTTAACTTGAAATGGCACTAGCCTTTACTCCAATTACAGCTACACCTTAAAATGGGCATACAACCGTCCCTATCTGAGCGAAACAATTTCGGTTAGGATTGTTGGAAAGAATAGATCCCCAATTTTCAGAAATTCCTAAGCACGTCCATTTCGGGGTATTGGAGGGCTTACAATAGCATTTTGAATTCGAAAATCAGTAAACACTTTTGCCGTTACGCCATTATCTCTTCATCTTTAAATGAGCGTAAGACGGTCCCTATCAAACTTAAATAATTTCGGTGTTAATTTATGGAAAGAATAGATCCCTACCTTTCAGAAAAGCCTAAGCATGCCCATTTTAGGATATTGGAGGGCTCACAATAGCACTATGAATTCGAAAATCAACATGCACTTTCACTGCCACGCCATTAGCTCTTCATCTTCAAAGGAGCATAGGACGGTCCCTATCAAACTTAAACAATTTCGGTTAGGATTGATGAAAAGAATAGATCTCCACCTTTTAGAAAAGCCTAAGCATGCCCATTTTAGGGTATTAGAGGGCTCACAACAGTACTTTGAATTACAAAGTCAACATATGCTTTCGCCGCTACGCCATTAGCTCTTCAATTTTAAATGAGCATAGGACGGTCCCTATCAAACCTAAACAATTTGGGCTTAGATTGATGGAAAGAATAGATCCCCATTTTTCAGAAAATCCTACGCATGTCCATTTCGGGGTATTAGAGGGCTCACAATAGCACTTTGAATTCGAAAATCTAAGTTTTAGGCCACCATCTTGGAATTTTCTGGGGTCAAAGCTCTGTTATTTATAGTTTTACGACGTTCAAACATAGGACATAAAAGGTACCAAATAACCTGTTCTACAACTTCCTAACACATCTTCTTTTCAAAAAATGTATATATTCGACTGTACAGTCAAAAAACATGAAAATAAGCTACATTTACTGCTGCCATTTTGGATTTTAACAAAATGCTCAAGGTTGCCAAGGTGGCATCATCCAGATTTGGATTCAGCATAAAACGTACATATAGAATCGATTGAAAACCATTGTATATACCTCCGAACAAGGTTTTACCACAAAAATGGCACTTTGGCACTGGACTATTTGTATAACTGCTGAAATGTTTGTTATGTGTTGCACCACTACCGGTGTTTTGAAATAAATACATTTTAAGACACACATCGAAAGCGTTTTTAGAAGGTTTAACAGAAAACACGTACACAAGCGTTTTACAAATAGCATTGGCTGAGAAGACACCCGTTCCAAAAGTCGCAGACGTTAAATGGGTTTAAAATAAAACACTAGCGTTTAACTTAAATAACTATACAAAAATCGCTATACTATAAATAAAAGAGAGAAAAACGAGCCAAACTGCGTAAATCACACACTAGAAATAGCGTAGTACATAACCAGCTTATCTTATACAAGGGCTTCTCTCAGCAATCCCTCTACCTGGTGGAGAAATGTATTCGAACCACGGTAAATGCATGGGATTTCAAATATTCACAGTAAATTCTTTTATTTAGGTATCAAGGAGCACACGACAGTTCCTGTTACTCCAATTCTTGCACTATTTGTCAAAATTGTGCTTGTAATTCTCACTGCAGCTAATTTCGAGGGTCATTTAAAGTTTTTTGTGAGAACCACTCAGTTTCTACTGACGCCATTGATCAAGTGACCAAAACTCTTGCCTAGCCCTACTTTCCACAGTTTTTTTCCTTTCACACAAGCCTCAAATCGAGCGTCACACATCGGAAACAGATTCTTAACATACATAAAAAAAATAAAAATAAATACTAGAATGCTGTATTGACAAAATTCGAGTTCGACTCACCTTTTAGAATGGCACACAGGCGCGGTTATTAAAAATCAAGAAAATCTGCTGATTGTCTACTTTCCAAGTTGTTTTGTTTTAATTTGGTGACTTACATGGCATAGACAAAGCCACAGCTGTGCTGGCTACATGTATGGAAAAAAAAAATTCAAAATAACTCTCGTGTTAAATTTGAGGTTTCTATTGACCTTTTAAAATGGCTCACAACCATATTTTGGGCTCGTTCGTTTTAATCTGGGCTTTAGGAGGGAAGGAAAGAAAGCTGGCGCACTTGTCACTAACTCCACCTGTCGGAATGAAAGAAATTGTTCGGGTTGACAGTACGCCACCTTTATGCACTTACGTTTCGTCGCAGTGGCATGACTCGGAGGTCGATAAAGGCGTTATGACAGATCTACGGGTGGATTGAGTTGCCAGTTCGAATCCGAGTCATGCCACTTCGACGAAATGTAAGTGCATAAAGGTGGCTAACTTTACTACGCTATTTCTAGTGTGTGGTTTTCGCTGTTTGGCTTGTTTCCCTCTTTCCTTTATAGGGTTTAATTTGCAACATTTTGCAAACACGTATTTCAAACACATAAGCGAAGAAAGTGTTTAAAACAAAACGTTTCTGTGCTTATTACAACGCTTAGTCATTTGAACATCGTGTTTAAGGAAAACGATTATGTTTAACGCATTGTAAACTAAGCACTACTGTTTTAAAATAAAATCACTACCATTTTAATTTTAACTTGTATCGCTATTGTGTTTTAAGCAAGAGTTTATAAAGCGAAAGCTAGCGTTTTATATCAAACACTATTACACATATTTCTCAAGTCAGCAACACTATAAAATCGTTAAGGTTTTGAAAAGTCTTCTCAAGCCAGTGCTATAAGAAAACGTTTTTGTATGTTTTTTCAGCTAAAATGTCTCAAAACATTTTCCAGTGAGTTTCAATAAATTTTCAGAAATCGCCATTTTTCATTTAACTCTTTCCTTCAGGAGCGTTTAAAACGTGTTCATACACTTGTTTTTGCAGTTAAGATCAATTCGTTTGTACTCATGTCACATTTTTGTTTTCTGTCTTTACCAACAGAAAATAGTCACTACACCACGAAAATAAGGTATCCTGCGTCTTTGGAGACTGACTGCCTGCCCCCGCGTGCGCCTCTTCATTTTTACCAGTACCAGTTTTACGCTGCCTTTGCTGCTTGTGTTGGTCCAATTTCATTGGGCTATGTTGCTGGTTTCTCGTCTCCAGCCATGGATGGATTGGTTGAAAAGTTTCATCTGTCGGCGAAGGACCAATCTCTTGTCAGCAGCTTGCCTACCATTGGTGCCTTGTTTGGTGGTCTTATTGCCGGTTTCCTTGCCGATTATTTTGGTCGTAAGCTGGCAATTATGGTGATATCAGTTCCATTTGTAGGAGGCTGGGTACTTATAATTAGTGCCCAAAACGTTTTCATGTTGTTTGTTGGCCGCTTTATTACAGGTTTGTGCATAGGAGCAATCAGCATGTGTGCTCCTGTTTACGTGGCTGAGATCTCGTCACCGGAGGTGCGGGGAGTTTTGGGCTCGCTTTTCCAGCTCTTTATCAATATCGGCATTTTCCTGGTCTATTTTCTGGGCTGCTTCGTGAGCTGGCATTACTTGGCGTTGGTGTCAACGATAATAGCGTCTTTATCGTGCCTTCTCATGGTCCCAATGCCCGAGTCTCCATGCTGGTTGATATCAAAGTTGAAGTTTGAAGAGGCCAAGGATGCAGTGATATGGTTGCATGGGGGCCGCCCAACCGACATAGTGCACGAGCTGCTTCGAATACAGACGGAACAAGCCTCCGAGATTAGGATTGTGTTCAAAGATTACCTCAAGCCCCGCATTGCAAAGCCAATGGTACTCATGTTAATCCAGATGGGCATCCAACAAATGAGCGGCATCAACGCCATCTTGTTCAACGCTGTGCCCATCCTCAGGTCCAGCAGCCCGACCATGGACCCCCACTTCTGTGCCGTCATCATAGGTTTCAGTTTGGTTTTAGCTGCCACATTCACGCTATTTCTCATGGACACATTAGGACGAAGAATGCTGCTCATGGTTTCCAGTATTTTCATGGCTGGAAGCATGCTTTCTTTAGGTTTGTACGATTACCTCAAAGTTGAAAACCCTTGTGAATGTGAACCCAAATCGTCTTGGCTGCCCGTCGTCACACTAGTCATATTTGTTGTGTCTTTCATGATGGGCTTTGGTCCCGTACCCTGGGTTATGATGAGTGAAGTATTTCCTAGACAGGCTCGTGGAGTGGCCACTAGCATTGTCACAGCGGCCAATTGGGGAATGGCTTTCCTGGTAACCAAATCTTTTAACGACTTGCGAAATATTTTGGGGGAATCGGGAGTGTTTTGGCTGTATGCACTAGTGGCCGCTCTGGGATCAGCGTATGTGTATTTTCAGGTACCGGAAACAAAAGGAAGATCCCTGGATGACATTGAGGAATATTTTTGCGGGCAGGAGCCATTGTTACTGAAATAAACCCCATTTGCGTCAGTTACAAACTGGATGAAATTAACCGTGACTGATTCAGCCACGGAATATTACACCTCGTGTAAATTTGTTGATTTGAGAACAGATTGGCTGGGTCACAATTCCTTAGCCTATATAGGCGGTTTATGACCAGTAGTAGTACCACAACAGCCTAGTTTATTATCGATCATTTTTCTATAACGAGTTGCATTACAAACTGAAAGAAACACCGAGAGCTTGTGCGAGGTGCTTTTATCAGGTTTGGAATAAAACGAGTGGTAGGAAAAATGTATCAATACTTAAACTAGGTTAGGGAGGTATTTGCTACGGGAATATCTTAATATTTGAACTGAATTCAGGGGTGCTGCCGGGGTACCTACTTTTTTCACATTCCATCTTTTCTTTTTTGTCACTGATCTATTTTTCATTTTTTGCGTCACCATTTTTTTCCTTTTTCATATACGATACATTACACCTCTGTTTCAAAATTGAAAGCAGAAAATGTAATCTTTGTGATTAATCTTCGTAACTTGTCTATAATTTCATTGTCCTTCCCCCACCCCCGGCTATTTCAAGATGCCTTTAAAATTTGTTGTAATGAAACTAATGTTGTGCCCAATTAATTCTTCAGCTCTTGTATTTATTAGTAACACAGTTATGATAAGATTTAAAACCACGACTTCAAAACTCGGATCATTCAAGCTTTGCAAATTCATAACCGAAACTTAGCCGCTTGTCTTTATAAGCATCTTTTGAGCACTTTGGAGCGTTTACTGTTCACATCTTGAGTTCATACTCAAGTTTGTACTATACACCTTTTTTTTTCCACACCACCTCTCGCATTTTTCACATTTCGTCACAATTTTCACATTTTTCACACCAGCAGCACCCATGCTGAATTGTTTACAGCTAGAGTCAACCATTAATATCAGTCACTATAGCTGAACGTAAACTGTTCCTTCCGTGTGTAGTTGTTTTACATGGAGCACAGAAGTAAGTCCATTAAAAACGAGGAGAGTCTTTGTCGCAGCGTATGATGGGAACAGCGCCCAATTAGGCGAATTACGGCGCTTCAAAAATGCATCCATCTTATAAAGATTTGTTGAAAGGATTGATTTTCGTGTCAAGTTATCTCATTTGGCAAATCGGTTGGTGTGCTGACTTCAGAAGTCTCTGTGACGTGAATTAAACAGAATTATCGAATTATCAAAGCTTTTACTTACAATGTACTGGCAAAGCTTATAAGGAGATTGAAATAATCAGGTGGCTTGTCAAACTCGTAGTTAGTTGCTCCATAAATTAGAAAAGGTAACCTGATGCCGTATCTTACCTCTTCCAAGCCTACGCGGGGCCTTGGCGGTTGCTGCGGCTACTAACACCTCTCATACTGCTTTGCCTCCGTGCTGCTTCGTACGTAAAGCATTAGCACAGGCGTTTGTAGCCGCAACAGTACCGCTACGGTCCCGTGTACACTTGGAAGAAGTAAGATATAACATCTAGTTAAGTCTTCTAATTTATGACTACTCCTCGTTCATGCGGAACTTTATATTCTGTAAGTTGCACGTAATCTAAGTCTTATTTCAGTGTGTTTTCTTTTTCCTATGTCTGCACTCTTGTTTTAGAGAGCAGACAACATGCAGCCAACAATGCAAAAATAATAATAATGTGTGCCTTTAGTGTATATGTCATGCATAAAGTTATTATAGTTACTAGTGTTTTTCAGACTGTGCATTTTGTAGATGGTACCTGTTAGACCAAGAGGTTAAACCATCACACACACATTCAAGTCTTAAGGTTAACAAGGTTTTTTTTACAGTTTAACTTAGTGGGGATTTAATAGTCGAGTTCAGAGCTGCCATTCTTACAAGCTGCTACTGAGGAAGGGGCCCCCAGGGGAGCCTTATATTTACGTCAAAGGTAAACGGCTGACCTTGGTGTCATTTTCTCGGTCTTGGAGCACTGAATACGGAACTGTAGAGTCAAACAATTGTTTTTGTGAAGGCCGGAACGTTTCCCCAGTCACACTGTCCCAAGGTAAGGGGGGAGGGGAGCATTAGCATCCTATATTTACGTCGTAAGGTGAACAGTTGGCGTGTAGGAGGCGCTGAGGTTGGTTTAAGTGAAGGTAATGATAGAATTAGTATTTTCAATATAATGGCTATGATTTAAAATATTCGTATAACTGTATCACTGCTATAATACATTGAATCAGCACACTGAACCAGGTTATTCCTTGTTTCTACAGAACTTTACGCAAGTGAATTTTCCCTTATAACGGGACGAAAATACGAAATGGAAAAAATTTACATCTGTATTTATTGTAGGCTTCTTAGTAAACCAGGTCAAACAATACGCATGCTTAACAGAAATTTTACATGATCAGGAAGATGTTTCAACTTATTGCTAGTCTACGTAAATAAGTCTTGCCTAAATGTTCTTTTATTTAGTAACGTGATTTAGATGGCTTGTTTCGAAGGTATACTGGATGAAGGGAACAGAAAGTGCTGGTTCATTCCTAATGCTTTGCAGCTACCTTGTTCAAGCTGTTTATTTGACGCAAGTGTACTAATGGAAATGTACAGCTAAGTGACTTTGCTAGTTAATTATGGAAATAACCGAGTTTTGTGTTTTCCTAGTAGTGTAGTTAACCGTGTAGTAAACATGTTGAACCTAAACGTTGCACAGATGTTATGAAATAAATAAATAAAAATGTGCTGCTAGTTACTTATGACATTAATGGGTTTTGTGTTTTCTTTGTAATGTCGTAGTTAAATCTGTAGTAAACTTGTTGAGCCTAGACGTTTCACAGATGTTCTGCCTGAAAGTAATAAAAATGTGATGCTGAATTAACGGGTTTTGAGCCTTGTTCAGATTAGACGTTTGAAAAGAGCTGTGTGTGAAACAAAAATGTGCCACTAGTTACGTATAGAATTAATGGGATTTATGTTTTCTTAGAAATGTCGTAGTTAAGCCTGTAGTGAACTTGTTGAGCCTAGACGTTTCCCGGACGAAGAAATTAAAATGTGCTGCAAGTTACCTATGGAATTAATGGGTGTAGTGTTTTCTTGGTAGTATCGTAGTTAAACCTGTTGTAGTAAACTTGTTCATATTAGACTTTTGAAACATGTTCTGTATGAAAAAAATTAAAATGTGCTACCGGTTACCTATAGAATTAATGGGTCTAGTGTTTTCTCAGTGTTGTAGTAAAACCTGTAGTAAACTTGTTGAGCTTCCATGTTTGACAGATAAGAAAATAAAAATGTGCTGCTAGTTACCTATGAAATTGATGAGTTTTGTGTTTTCTTGGTAATGTCGTAGTTAAACCTGTAATAAACTTGTTGAGCTTCCATGTT
>JAHWFP010054843.1:2864-23003 GCA_023313725.1 Lithobius niger | reverse complement strand
TCTTAGTAATGTCGTAGTTAAACCTGTAATAAACTTGTTGAGCTTCCTTGTTTGACAGATAAGAAAATAAAAATGTGCTGCTAGTTACCTATGGAATTGATGAGTTTTGTGTTTTCTTGGTAATGTCGTAGTTAAACCTGTTGTAAACTTGTTCATTTTAAACGTTAGAAACATGTTCTATAAGAAATAAATAAAAATGTGCTAGTGGTTACCTATGGAATTAATGAGTCTTGTTTTTTTCTTAGTAAAGTCCTAGTTAAACCTGTACTAAACTTGTTGGACAAATGTTTTACATGAAAGAAATGAAAATGTGCTGCTAGTTTCTATATGGAAAATAACGGGTTTTGTATCTTCTTGATAATGTTTCAGTTAAACCTATACTAAACTTGTTGAGACTAGAAGTTTGACAGATGTTCTGCATGAAAGAAACGAAAATGTGCTGTTAGGTCTCATATGAAAATAATGGGTCTCGTATTTGCTTGGTAATGTTTTAGTTAAACCGGTACTAAACTTGTTGCGATCATAAGTTTGACAGTTGTCTGCGTTTTGTTCTTGTGTTTTTTTTTTTTTTTAGTAATGTCGTGATATTTCTACTAAACATGTTTATACTAGAATAGAAACCAACAGATGTCTTCAAGAAATAAATAAAAATGTGTTGCTAGTTACTTCACGGAGTCCTATGTGTAATAAGGGGTCCTGTGTTTTCTGAGTAATGACTTAGTTAAACCTATGCTAAACTTGTTCAGACTAGAAATTTGACATTTGAAGAAATGAAAATGTGCTGCTAGTTACCTGTGGAATTAACGAATTCAGTTTTTTTTTTAGTAATGTCATCAGGGTAGGCAACGGGAGAGAGGGAGGACACTGGCCTTTACGGAGTACAGTGAGTAGTGTGATTGGGAGTGGATCTAAATCGAGTGTTTAGTTGTTCACTCTTTCAGTACGTTACCATTAGGGCCCCCGCGCACTAAGTAACCAAGCCGCGCAATCAGGTCGCTGCAGCCAACGAGAAAGCTTAAGGTATATTTACCACCGTGCACTTGGCTACCGTGGCCAGTCGGTTGCAGCGGCTACTGGTATCCTGGGCGGCGTGCAGGCGACCATACTTGCTCCGTGTTCATTTTTCACCACGTGATTGAGAATTATCAATGAAAAACGGACGTGGCCGCGCGGCACGTCGCCGTGTTTTTTGGTCGTGATGATCACTGGGCGCACGACCTGGCAGTGAAGTGTGCGGGGGCCCTTAGGTGTACGAGCCACATAGTTTTTCATTTGCATGTTATTTGTAACTAAGATGTTTTCAGTGCTTAACCTATTTTAAATGTCAAGCTATTTAACACAGTGAAAACAAACCGTTCACAAATAACATTCAAACCTAAACTTTTTTCATGAAAAGTCTTAACCCAATTAGTGAAAATCTAAGATGGCAGCAGAAAATAGTGCTAGAAAAAAAAACTCTTTTCAGATTTGTAAACCATTCAGCAGACTGAACACAAACAGGTTATTAATAACCAAACACGAAACGTTAAATGTTACAGTGAAAGTCTGAAAGTCAATTCCTTACAAGGAACACAAACAGATTTTAACAGTAAAGGTTTAACGTGATTGGGATTACTTAGCAAAATTGTCCCTTTCGACTTCTGGCACCATGGCATCGGCTGGGAGCACAAACCACCAAGTAAGGGTGGCCGCACACCAAATTAGACGAGTCGTAGCATCTGGTGGAGAGACCACACCAGACGAAACCAGAAGGAGCTTCGCTTTGCTGTCGTGAGGCGCATAAAGACCCCTAAAGATGTCGCGCGACAACGTTGCATCCGGTGTGTAGCACTCAGCTCATTACCGTGGTTGGGGAGACGTCTGCAGCACATTGAGACAGGTTACAACAAAATGTTCTGTCGTGAGACAAAATGTCTAATTTGGTGTGCGGCCACCCTAAAGGTCCAACGTCAAATTTCGTCAGTAAGGTTGGCCGCACACCAAACGTGACATTTCGTCTCACGACAGGACACTGTCGAAACCAGTCTGAACTTACTGCACGTCTCCACAACCATAGCAATGAGCTATACCACATGCCATGGCTGTTTGCTGTAACGTGCATATCACGTGACTGGGCTAGTCCAATCAGACGGCCAAACAGCTGTTGTTCTCGTTCATCATTGGCTAACTCATGGTGACATCATGGCAAACAGCCATTGAGCATGGTTTAAGCACCACGCACCGGATACGACATAATAATAATAATAATTTGATGCAATTATAGTTGCAGCTGGGCAGGGAAGGACCTTAACAGGTCACTAACACCCAGCCAAATTACAGTAAAAGATAAAAAAGATAAAAACATGATGCCAGCCAGAGGAACTGTAAGTCAGCAATAAATAAATAATAACAATAAGATAAAGGATATAAGCCAGCCAGATGGACTAGTCAACAATCATACGTACACAGAAAATTACAATACAAATAAACCACAGTGAAAGGGGAAAATGGCGAACAGCAGCTGGATGCTATCTGTCAACAAACTTTGATGGGTCAGTCTGGTTCAATAACCTTCTAAAAGTGGTCAGTGAAGGTGCCAAAACGACAGTAGAGGGTAGCTGGTTCCAAACATTTACAACACGATTGCAGAAAAAATGCTTACGGCAATCCAGTTTTGTCATAATTACCACTAATTTCAGTGGAAGACCTCTAGTCCTTCTGCATCCGCGTACATGAAAATACTGGCTACTGTCTATATCAAACACGTCATGTAACAGACCATAAGTCAAGACTATAGGTCAATAGTCAATCGACACATTTCAAGTGAAGGTAGGTTTAATAAGTTCAAACGTTCGTCGTAGGATTTGTTGTAGAAACCGGGAAGCAGTTTCGTAAAGCGTCGCTGGACAGACTCAATAAGTTTTATGTTTTTACGTAAATATGGTGACCATACCGGTGAGGCATATTCCAAAATAGGTCTAACATAGATCTTAAAAGCTCTAATAAGTACTGTTACATCCTTTGACCGAAAACAACGTCTGACCATAATTGCACGAGTACAGGCTGTCTTAACGATACAGTTTATATGTGTAGATGCCTTAAGATCCATGGATAAAGTAATTCCTAGATCTTTAATGTTTTTTTCATTTTTCAGACAGTTATTCTCGATAAAGTGATTCAAATTTTCATTTTTCCTGCGAAGTTGCAATGCTTTACATTTGCTAGCAGAGATAGGTAGTTGCCAATCTTTAGCCCAAATCTCAGTATCCTTGATAGCAGTACATGAGGTGAGGTGATCATGGACATCCTGTACAGTTTTGTATATCTTGACATCATCAGCAAATTTTGGGGCCATAACACCTGGAGTTTTACATGTCAAATCATTGATATATATTAGGATCAACATAGGTCCCAAAACAGAGCCTTGGGGTACTCCACTGATAACTGCTTTAGCATCTGAAGTAGAAAGACCGACACAAACTGTCTGACTACGAGCAGTAAGAAATGACCTAAGCCATTTGAGGAGATCTCCATCAAAACCATAATATTTCAATTTGACATATAATTTAGTATGCACAACAGAATTGAATGCTTCGGAAAAATCGATAAAGATAATATCGACTGAAGAATTGCTGTGAACTGCCCGTGTCCAGTGATCCATGCATTGAAGCAATTGTAAGGTAGTGCTTTGACCCGGAATAAAACCAAACTGGTCACGTGACAAGATATCGTGGGTCTTTAGGTGTTTATACATTTGGTCACGAACAATATGCTCAAGTATTTTACATTGTACATATGAGAGAGAGAAGGGCCTGGAATTTCCTGGATCCGCTGCATATCCCTTCTTATAAATGGGAACAACACGTGCAGTTTTCCAAAGTGATGGAATGGTACAAGTGCGCAAGGACAAATTGAAGATCATGGTCCGTGGTAAACTTAATTCATGTTTTAGTTCCTTGTAGAAATGTACCAAGAAGCCATCAGGCCCAACTGCGTGGTTAGTTTTCAACATTCCCAGATTTTGAAAAACAGTGCCCTGAGTAAGGTAAATGTTATTACACTTCGGATAATTTGTGTTAGTTGAGGGCATCTCTGCTATATAACCATTATCAGTCACAAAATTTCCCACAAAGACAGAGTTGAATGCGTTTGCCTTTTCTACATCGTTTAAAAGAAGTCTAGCATTAACCTTCAAAGGTGGGATTGACCGTACACTGCCTGCTTGAGATCTGATGTGATTGTAAAACCCAGTAAGTGAACCGATTTTAAGAAGTTTATTTTTGCGTTCAATTTCATAATGCAAAACAAGTTTTTCCACCTCTTTTTTGCATACATTATAGGCTTCTTTGGCATATTGATTCATAGTGGCTTTATACTATGCCACACAGGTATAGCTTCCTCCGTTGTAATTTAGTAATGTACATTGGAAAACTATGCTTTCTAGCATGTCTAATGACTGTTTTACTGTTTCAAACAGCATTGCTAAGGCTTTCATAAAAGACATTCCATATCTCATCAATATCATTTATACGTGGTAAACACGTCTGCCAGTCTATACTAGTAGTGGTATTTTACAATATGAGGACAGATATATGCCCCACCCCCACCCACCCCCCCCCCCTCCCATGAAAGACCCGCTTCCCCCACGCGAGTTTTTGTTGATCTGGATGAGGGGGAAATTGCCCACTTTCCGCGCACGGGTTTTTGTCGATCTGGAGAAGGGGGAAGAGTGATTTTTTTTCCGTTTTCATCAATATGGAGGAGGGTGGGAAAGTTCTTTTTCCTACTTTTTTTTGTTATTGTCAATCTGAAATAGGGTGGAAAAGTGCTTTTTTTTCCTACCTCCTATGAGGTTCCTACCTCCTATCTAGTCCAATGCGTTTTTTTAAACGTGGTTTCCCCAGTAGGCCTAATCCACGTGGCTCGGAGATCATCGTAATTTGGTCTCACGAGCTTGTCTTTTTCCCAATCTAATTTTTCTGTCATCCTCCGTTTAGTTTTCTAGAATTTTTCCTTTACTAACGGCTTTTTTCTCTAGTCTAGCCGCTCTTTGCTTCTTCGTTTCTTCAGCTTGAGTAATTCTTTTATCAGCAGCTTTTTTCTCTAGTCTAGCCGCTCTTTGCTCCTTCGTTTCAAGACCTTGAGCTTTTCTTTTACTAGCTGCCATTTTCTCTAGTTTAGCCGCTCTTTGCTCTTTCGTTTCTAGAGCTTGTGCTGTTCTTTTACTAGTGGCATCTTTCTTTAACCTAGTTTCTCTTCGTACCTCCATTTCTAGCGCGCGAGCTTTTTTCTTACTGACGGCGTCTTTCTTTCTAATCTCCTTCTTCCACGCCTCGAGATTCTCCAACTTTCTCCTGCGGTTCTCCAGTACGGCGAACCTGCAGACGGCCTTCTCGTTCTCCTCGGCTATTTTTGCTTCGGTAATTTTTTGCACTTCTCGCTCTTCCAACTGTAGGGACAAATTTTCCTCTCCCTCCTCTCGCTCATCACATCCAGGTCCGAAGCAGATTTATACAAAAGCCTGAGTCTCTTTACCAAGTTGTTTGGATCGTCACAATATTTGTAATCGACCCTGCTCGAATGACCCACTTTTTTAACCATGCCCGTCCCTTGTTTCTTGAGGTCGTCTCAAATAGGAACGATAATAGACCTGTACTTGGCGCTACGACTAGATTTGGGTTTACAAGCATTTGGGTCGTTGTGGCAATAAATAGCGTTAGTATTTTTTAACATGGCCGCGTAAGCTGCTTTAACTTCTGGCACGAGGGAAGTTTCTTTCAAATCTTTGAAAACTAGCAAGTTCCAAAGGCCACGTCTAGCCGTTTTGAAACTCGACCACGACGTCACTCTCAACGATTTTAACCGTTTTATTACCAAAGGTCAGCTCGCTCACCTTTTTTCTTATCGTACTGTAACCCGAATTCTGGGTCAGTGTCTTTGGGATTTTCAAACAATTTTATCAAGAAATATTTAGCAGTGTCTCCAATATTCTGACCAGGTAACTAACTATCGAGGGACCTTAGAGTGGTGATGTTAGGAAGCTCAGGGGAGTGGAAATGCGTCTAGCTTGCACCGCGGAATATGAAGAGGCGAGTCTAGGAAAAGGCGAGTCTAGGAATACGCTCGTAGTTGCGTATTCGGTTTTGGACTCGGGAGGAATTCGCATTATAGGAGTTTTAGCTGGACTTGAATATTCGGCGAGGCTGTAATCAAGAGAGGTAGGCAATGTTTTCTGACTAGGAGTAATTGCAGGGGATGGTGATAAAGCCAGTGGTCCGTAGTCATCTTCGTTACTTTCTTCTTCGTCACTATCTTCTTCTTTGTAAATTTTAATCGGGGTAGTTTGCGTGGCTAGCATGTTTTTAATCGGGATAGTTTGCGTGGCTAGAGTGTTTTTAATCAGTGTAGTTTACGTTGCTGCACCGAGGACCGGTCTCAGTTTCAGGGTGCTTACTACTGGTTTAAAAAATTCTTGTAGCGATTCTTCTTGCTCTCTTTCACCCAAACGTTGATTTCAAATTTTTTTTGTTAAACGTCTTTTGATTTTTGCGATTTCTCGTTTTGTTTCCATTCTTTTGTTTAATAGGCAAAAACGAACATTTATATCTCCCACCGTTTAACGTTTTGTTTATTGATAAAAACCCATAAGGCTTTTTCCAACAATTTTGACACATCATTTTAAAGTCTGAAAATTCCATGTCGGGGCAACGTGGTTTTCGTAAACGTGTTTCAAATTTAACTCATCTACGTTGAAAAAGATTAATAAATTTGCGTTGTATCTGACCACTTGTTTTGGAATTCTCGTGTAGGACTGGCTGCAATAAAAAACATCGGCGTTTGAATGATGCCCTTGAGCGAAGTAACGTTCGATGTTTTTTTGTTTGTCCAAAAGGCAATCGTCAAAAAGAATCAAGTTTCGAAATTTTGGGTCAAGTTCTTCGGGGGGAATTAAATCTATTTGAGAACAGTGAAAAAAGGCGACATCCCGTCCAATTTTTTCCTCAACTTCAGCAAATATAGATTGCAAAGCTTTGTACTTTGATTGATATAAAGTTTTACTGTAAATATATAACCGATCATAGTCGAGCCACCTTTCGTTACAGATAAAATTAAACAGTAAGTTAGTTTTGCCGTAATTTGCGGGGGCCTATAATTAGACATCTGATATTCGAAGGTAGAAATGGATGATTTTTAGGTTCCTTCTTAGGTGCGAAAAAGTCATAGTTTTTAATTTCCATAGCTTTTTTTTATTTACACATTTGTTTAATGTTTACAGAGATACCAAACCCATAAAGTCTTCGTCGGAAAATTTGTCATTAGATATGTCGGAATGAGCTATTCCAAAGTCTACGTTGCACCATAATTTCACGTTGCTAGGAGAATTGTCGGTCAAGTTTAAAGCGTTGTAAGATGGCAAGTTAAACCAGGGTTTGTCGATAACATTTTTGTTAAGTTTCCCTTTAGTTCTATGAATATTCTCGTACACCCAAGTTCTTAGGCAGAGCGGTCTGTCTCCGTTCCCTCCGTTCGCCTTTTCGCAAGAAGGGTAACAGGAGTAAGCCGTATGCATAGAATTAGGATAATTGAACGTAGTCATGGATACAGGTTTTTGCTCGTCAAACTCGATGTCTAGTTTTTTACAGATATATCGTTTAAGAGTTTTCAACAGCTTTTGAGTTTCTGAGTCACTGGGTGAAATCGAGCCTTTATATTTTGATTTTTCGTTCGAAATGGAATTTCCCAAACCCTTAAATCTTTAAACTGTATAGAAGGAGACAAGGAAAACTTTACACCGTTGTCACTCTTTGTACCATTCTCGTTCTTAACTTTCAGCAAGTTTTTTTTGCATGAGATTGGAAAGATTTTTTTGCCAGGATAGTTGAGACATTTTGAGGTTGTTACTTATTTTGATTTTCTTCGTTTTATTATAATATTGAAAATAAAAGTATTTTGAAAAAAATTTCTCATATTTAAAAAATGATGTCAGTCAATAAGTTTGGTCAAGCATTGAAAAGGATGAGAGGGGAAGCGGGTGAAGTGATGGGAGTCAGTCCGAGAGGTCAGCCGGGACTAGGATATGTTTTAACCCCCGAAAACAACTGCGACATGCAAAGCAAGCATGTAACAAAAGTAGGAGCTGCTATCGAACCTGAAGATGCCATAAATTATTCTCAGATCGGTACTCTGGCAACGGACGATCAGAATCTTAAAACCATCTTGCCTCCTGTCATTACTCTTTTCACCAAAGAGTTAGCTTCCACCATTTCTAGTATCGAAAAAAATACATTGTACGTAGATGAAGCCGACGGGAATTTTTATGCGAGGAAGAAGCAAATTAAGGACATAGCTTTCCCCTGGTACGCTGCTCACGCGGCATCAAAAGTGAACGTTGACAGGAATTGCTCATTACAGGATGACCAAAAAGTATATTTCAACGCAACACACAAGCCGATTATAAATTTAAACGAACCTACTTTACCGAGCAATGCAGCTACAAAAATATTTGTCGACAGCAATTACTCTTTACAGGATGATCAGAAAGAATACTTTAATACCATGAACTAACCGATTAGACATCTAAGTGAACCAACTTTTCTGAGTGACGCTGCTACGAAGAAGTTTGTGCATGAAAACAGTTTCACGCTGATCAGTTTCAGCAAGAAAAGCCCATTGGAAAGAACAGGCGATTGGTTCGTTAATTCCGGTCCTTTTTTGAGCTTATTGTGTACGAGTTCTGGTTTAATTTAGAAAGCAATTTTATACTGCAGCGATCCGAACGTTGCACTCGTTGCTAAATGTAAAATATGAACGAGAGCCCTTTACATTACTAAACTAAAGGACGAGCATTCGACAGCTACCGTTTTCGAAAATCCTTACGTGATAGAAAAAAATTTGCCCATCGCTGTAGAGGCATTCGAAGAGTTTCACGTAGAAGACGTTTATTTCCAGTTATATTTGCACGTAACTTTTCAATAGATGACTCTTCTCATCCTATCCAAAACAGCTTCGTAATTACGAGCCTTAGAGAAGGCACTTAGAAAAATAAGCAAAAGCGGCCGCATCAAACTGGTCAAAGTTTTGTACGCGTTCATAATTGTATTTAATTCCCGGGCCCAAGTAGTTAACCACAGACCAGGGAGGACCCATGTTGCCAAAACTATCGAAATAACATGGTTCACCTGAAACGGTGAAATAGGCTACCCAGTGACTTCCTTCTCCGTTGTGGTAATCTTCCAAGTTTACGATTCCATTTTCACCAGTAGGCCAAAGTTTTAAAGAAAGCGTGTCTTTACTAAAAGTACTTCTAATTTCGGAATTTTCTATACTCTAGCCAATCCGTTTAAATCAAAGTTCGTTAAATGTTTATCAAAGTCGATTAAACCATGGGTGGTCTTAAGTAAAAACCTCTGCCACGGGGCAACTTTATTTTGCTTCGTTTTTTTTTTTTCAATCCAGAACCTTCCACTTGCTTGTAATGTCGCACGAGTTCAGTCAGAATTTTGCTTCGTTTTGTGCATTTTTTACGGCAGATACCACCCCCGCTGTCCCTCCCGCCAACCCACCAATTCCGGCTAAAATCGGTCCTAGCAATGCCAACAGCAAAAATCCGCCTTTCTTTTTTCGCGATTTTGTTTTGAGCGCCATATCTTTATTATTATTATTATTTAGTAAACAAATTCGACTTTGCCTCTATCAAACTTTAGATTCATTTTCCTGTCGCCAATTAGCAGAGCGTGACAAGTAGTGTTAGCCGACACTGCTGCCCTAAACTTCAGTTTGACTTGTACATCCACGATTCCCGATTGAATCCTCTCAGACTGTTTGGAGCAATCCAACACCACGAGAGGATAGGCTTTCTTGAACTGAAGCAAGTCAAAACTCAAGTCGTTGGTGTCGTAGCACAGCTGCCTAAATTGCTGCGCCATTCTGTATAAGCCGACGTACTCTCCAGCAGCATAATTAGCGTTCAAATCGAGAAACGGACATCTTTATGAATTTAGAGTCACGTGAGCATCTTGCAAACTGCAGTGGTTTTTAACCAAAGAGTCCTGCCTGTTAGTTTGAAAGCTAGAACTAACCACCTAGGTTTTTCGACTGCGGAAGTAACAGCACGTGCCAAGTGAAGCTGGTGTTTTGAGGGAGCTCGCAGCTATCGTAATGCCAGTGCCTAAATCCCGAGGCTACGACGCAGCTGATGCTATTTAGACCGACTATGCCATTGGCCGCGGCCGCTGCTTTGAAGATGGCGTTAGTGTCACTCGCTCGCATGAGTGTGAGCACGTGTTTAGTTCCATAGATTAGCTTATCGTAATTTTCGAAAAATCCCATGACGTGTTTCAACGGGATGGCGAATGTAAAGCTTTCCCTGGGAGTCGTTTCGACGATGATGGAAGTGTGCCGCTGTTTGAATCCCAAGTTGTCGGTTAGATCAGCCGCGCCTGAAGCTGCACTGTTCAACGCCCAGCACTGGTCAAGCAAGGCCGGTTGCTCGGCCAAGCCGTAAGTGAGCAGTCCCTTCATCAGAGTACCGAACTCCGGTAATTTAACTCGTCGACTTGTTTATCACCAAGATGGTATTTGATGTTAGAAAACAGGAACATGGGAGCATTATTAATAAGACTAGCTACGTCAGCGTCCGCGTAAGCCGAGTCATCATCTTTCAGCAACCTCCCTTTAATCAGGAGGTAACTGTTGACAACGTGCAGAAATAAATCTTGGTTTTCTACGTGTATGCGGATTTCTGAATTTATGTTGTTGAGATTAGTGCCAACAATTGGGTTGTATTCGTGGTAGGTCTAAGACTTATGACTGATGAATCGTACACCAAAGGTTCGTTGATTTTTAAGTAATCTTCTACTACGCTCATTTTCTGGGTGTTGTTATGAATTTGATGAAAGCTTTGTTTCTAGGTGTCAAACCATTTGTTTTTTTATTATTAGAGTTAAAATTAAGAAAGAGTCCTTACCATTTTTTTCCAAACACGAGCATTTTTATTCTTTTTTAGACTAACTCGTAGATCTCAAATGAAGACGCACCGTGAGCGTCTCACCGTTTAAATCCAATGGCTCGTTGGTCTGCGAAGTGAGCCAAACTCTTATATTTCTGATTAATTTGGTTGTAACCGGGAGGTAAATTAAATTATGAGGAGACTATTATTTTGAAACTGGGCGGGGAATTGGGATAAAATGAGTATAAAGTGGGCTGGGTGTCGTTGTTTAGGTAAGAATTGCCTATGATGTCGACGTGCACGAAAATTGTATTGACGCTCATAATGTCGACTGTATTTTGACTTTCTCGACTTCTCATGTAGTTGCCCAATTCAAACCCCAAAACTTTAACCAAACTCTCATTGCCCGAAAAGGACAAGCCATAGTTTGGATCGTAATTATCAAGTCGGTTCTTAAAGTGTTTAGATTCGGAAGAATCGTAATGGCATCCTTGCTGTGCCCATTAGCTTCTATTGCCGACTTGAAAAATTTATTCTAATCTTCGATTTTGTAAGCCCC
This sequence comes from Lithobius niger, assembly GCA_023313725.1. Classification (NCBI taxonomy): domain Eukaryota; kingdom Metazoa; phylum Arthropoda; class Chilopoda; order Lithobiomorpha; family Lithobiidae; genus Lithobius; species Lithobius niger. The sequence goes on along the minus strand of JAHWFP010054843.1, from coordinate 11,517 downwards.
CGGGGTGACTAACACTTTCTGCCAGGAAGCACCAGCATCGGTCGTGTATTGAATTTCATTATTTTTTGAGGTGATGTTATGAATGCTGTTGTACGTGTCTAAATTAAGCAGAGCCAATTCGTAATTTTTTTCAGAGTCCAAATGAATGGGAGTGTTTAGATTAATTCTCAGATCATAGTCTTTGCCGGAGAGAATAATTGAACAAGAATCCATTTCTTTTTTCTTTATCCCATTTCAATCAAAATGAATTCGAGTTAAAAAAATTACCTTTATGCAGGTTCCCTACAGATATGGTGCATGTAGCCCTGCCCAACTGCACCAAGGTTGGGAGGCCGTTTGACTCCGGTCTGGAGTGAGGTAATTTTTGTTTGAGCCCTACTTATATAGGAAAGAAAATTACCCATAATGCATCAGTCAGAAAAGGGATTCCCCTCATTAGAAGGGGATTCCCCAGTTCCAACGCAATCAGACGAAGGCAGGAGGAGATTCCCCTTGGGGTGCATTGTGGGTAATTTTCTTTCCTATAAAAAGGAGGACTCGTCATTCGAACCTCAGTCCAGATGCTGTTCGGATTTCAACGGGGAGCTCAAGGAGGGTAGTCAGTTAAGGTAAATAACATAATTTTTTTTCTGTAGTCTTAATTTTTGTGTGTAGTCTATGAGTTTTCACATTGTGAGAACTCTGCAAATATTTGTTAAAGTTATCACAATGTGAAAGCTCAAAAAGCATTCGCACGACCCCTCCAGTTTTGGGAACCCTCAAATTGCTGCAAATTCGTCATTTTCATGCATTGAAGCATTTTAAAGTTATCACAATGTGAAAGCTCACAGATCATTTGCACGACCTCTCCAGCTTTGGTAACCCCCAAAATGTTGCTAATGCGTCATTTTTACGCTTTGAAGCTTTTTAACTGCTTATGCATATAAAGCATAAAGCAGTTATTGAAATACAGTCGGGGAGAAAAGGGGCTTGCGTCGTGAGCTATTGTTACATGACGTCACGTCCCACTACAGTCATTTATTTGAACGGGTCATGCCTGTCACCTTTAGCGTCTGGCCGGAAGTAACTGAAATATTAGTCAGTACTTCATGATTTCGATTAGAAGATGTGCTAGCAAATTGTAGCCGTTGTTATTGAAGAGTTTATGGTTAAATAAGTTTGCATGTGAAGGGTTGTAGGTCCTTGACTAAAATTGTTTGCCAATTATGTTTCTGTATGAAAAAAAGTTAAACCGGAACTGGCCCAACTTATTTCAGGTTTTGACAACATGAACGGAAAACGGAATTCTATCTGTTGTTGGGCTATTGGCGAACTACTGAAAAAAAAAATGGCGGCTACTTTACGGTTCGCCGGGAAGGCTGTCCTAGGATTCTATGCATATTGGCAATTCGTGTAGATATGTGGCTCCTGCTAATCAGGTAATTATTGTAGAATTGATTATTTAGTGTAAACGTGTGAGGCAACGGGATAGTGCATACTAGGTGCGTAGCTAATGGAATAAAGGCATAATTATAAATTCATTCCACGATCACTTTCGATAATAAAATAAACAATAGAGGGAACTAGTTTACTTTATGCGGCTTATGGGAAATGGGCTCTCACCGATTGATCTATCGTTGGGCCAGAATGACGTAAAATGGTCAACTGAACAATATTTTCCCATAAAATATTTAGGGCAAAGGTTTCGTTTGGCCGTCAGAAATTAATGAAAGCCGCACTCTTTGCACTGATGGACGAGATGCCGTTTTCTTCCCTTGTTTCCGGCTGATATTTTTTTTCCCGTAAACAGTTCATATAGGTGGGTTGTTATTGTCAGTTTCGTGTGGTTTTGTTATTATTGTCGGTTAGGTTAGGTTAAGAACAGGCTTCGGCATTTCACTTGAGGTAATGAACTGGTTGGGGTTTGGCGTTTCACTTGCCGGACTTTTGCCCAGTTTCATGCTTTCTGGCACGGCGCGGTGCTAACTTTGGACCTTCACCATGGCCAAACGGTGCGTTTGCCCAAAAATGGAAGAGGAAAACATTACTCAGCAAGTAATTCTTAATTGGACTAGAGCCCGTTTTCTTCCCATGTTCCGTTTACGTGAAAAAAGAGAAAAAAACATACCTTTAATTTTCACGGAAGGCATTACAAATTGATCCCAAACTGCGGAAACTCGTTAAATCATCATTAACATAACCTAACCAATTAACTGCCCCAGTATGAAATGCCAAACCCCAACCAGTTAACTACCTCAGTATGAAATGCAAAACCCCAAACTTACCTAACCTAACCTAACTGACAATAACAACAAAACCACACGAAACTGACATAACAACCCACCTATCGGTACCACCCAATAGAGAGCTTTGTCTTTCGTCTATGAAAATAATAACGTTGCGATTTTTTGCATAAGCAGTTTACGTATTTCTTTATAAAATTCTTGTTAGAATTATCATAATGTGAAAGCTCACGGAGCATTTGCACGACCCCTTCAGTTTTGGGACCCCCCAAAATGCTGCTATTTCGTCATTTTTTACACTTTAAAGCACGCGAGAGTTCTCATAATGTGAATGCTCACGAAGCACTCGCACTACATCTCGGATGACGTCTCTTTCGGTCACGAGACCTTCCCGCTCGAAGGTGGAAGCATTTAGGCGGCAATAAGACTCATGTAGCGAAAGGACATTTTTTGGTAGCAAAAGGACAAATTTTAGTAGCAAAAGGTACTTTTCCTGGGTGACCACGACCAAATTTGACCTCGACCAGGTGACCAATCTTGGCTATGGCCGCAATTCCAGGATGCAAAAAAGGTAATAAAAAGCAATCCCCCCCCCCCCTTCAGATCGATGAAAACCCACGTGCGGAAGTGGACACTCCCATCCAGATGGATGAATTCCAGCGCGCGGGAAGCGGTCACCCCCTCCTCCAAAACCCGCGCGGGAAGCGGACCTTCTCCACCCTCCTCCAGATCGACGAAAACCCGCGCGCGGGAAGCAGGAAGTGGGCGTTTACCACCCTCGTCCAGATTGATAAAATCCTGCGCGCGGGAAGCGATTTTTTTTAGGGTCTATTTTTACAATACAGGAGGTGGCAAAAAGCACTTTCCTACCCTCCTCTAGATTGACAAAAACGGAAAAAGGTAGCAAAAGGCACTTCTCCACCCTCCTCCAGATTGATGAAAACGGAAAAAAAGGACTTTCTCCCCTCCTCCAGATCGAGAAAAACCCGCGCGCGGAAAGTGGGCAGTCCCCCCCCCCACCCTCCAGATCCACTACTTATATACTACTCAAAAGAAGCCGGAGATATCAGTCAATACGAGATTTAGTGGTCTGTTGTGGCAGTTTTCTTCCCATAATTTTTTAGTGAAAAGTTACCATCCGGTGATCACTTTCGCCAAAATTGTCAAGCACTTCTACATCATACACAATACGCTCATTATCAACCAGTATTATATCCAGGATTTTGTCACCCCGTGTTGGCTCTTCAACCAGCTGCTGTAGTCCAAGTTCAGAGACACAAGTAAAGAAAATCAATTGCTTACTGTCAGATGTAGTGTGCTTGTCCCAGTCAATATAGGACATGTTGAAGTCCCCCAAAATAATATTGGGTCTATAATTACTAACATTAGCGTTTAAGAAAATTACATATATTCAGTATTTCAATTTAGTCTGTACATGTGGTAAATAGCCAAGAAGCATTCTGAGCTTGTCTTGCCCAAAATCTACCAACAAGCCCTCTACATTATAGTCCAGTCAAAATAGGACTTTGGAATAAACCCCAAAGTCTTGAAACTTTGTAAGGTTGATCGGGGAGGTGTAGTAATGACAATATCAAAATTCCTGAGGATTTGGAGGTGAGCTGGCTTTGCTAGACCATAAAATACCTAAAAGTAGGTGACTTTTTATTAGTTTTCCGTTAATATCTCGGAATCTGTGGGTTCTACCAAAAAATGTTCCCTACGAAAGTTAAAGGGGACAAAATTTACTACAAAAATAATTCTCTTCATTTTTTCTCTAGCACAAGTAGTTTACGAGATATTCGCGTTCGAAAATCGAGAAATCTTCCAAATTGACTGTATGTGGTGTACATAGATCAGGTGAACACACCCTGACCTCATTTAAGTTACTACACGATCAGATAACGTCAAACACTTATATACATATTACGTATGCAGTTACTACAATAGATTGCTACATATAACATCACATCGTAACATCAAATCAAGGTCAACATCCTCCTCCTGAAGGTTATCGTCCTCAACAGTTGGTGTCGGGTTAGTCAAACAGTCAGCGTGGCAGTTGTGGCAGGTAGCAGTGCAACTCATGCTTATTTTCCTGTTCCCACACTTCTGTCCACAACATGTGGCGCATCTGCAAAAGACAGCCTAAGGAGTTACAACATTTTTGGTTGCAGTAGGCACAAGATTGCCATTCTCTCAAGGCTCCCAACCCCAAAGTGCAGCTAGCCAGTAACTCATTACCCATCCAGAGTTGCAGTTGGTTGAAAACACGAAATGAGCGTTGCATAGTTGCCCCTCCAGTGGGAGGGAGGGACAGCAGTTCCAACTTCATATTGGTGGCAGACTTTGTGTGGGCATGGTGCCTATGCAAGTTGAGGGACGTTGTAGTAGGAGGGGCTCTGTACAGAGTCAAGAATACCCTGTGATCTGTCTCCGCTACCTGTTGATACTTGGAAGTTGAGTGGTTGAACACATCTGATAATGAGCGCAATACCATACGTTGTAACAGCAGTTTGTAACCGGCTACTTTCTTCTTCCTGAATGAAGCTTGTGTCTTGTCGCACCCTGTGAATGTATGAACAACTAGTATGCCATCTTTGATGCCTTTTGTTGGGTTGAAGAAAATATCTGTGTTCCTACCTTCTACGACCTGGCTTGTAGAAGATTACATTTTGGTGTGTAGCTGTCAGAGCTGTAAGAAGAAATACAGCAACAACAACAATGGCTACATTGTCACTGTCACTCTCTTTAGCGATGGCTTTCCTGATAATTTGAGTGTCAGCATCATTAAGTCTTTGAAGGCATTGTACTTCTCTGCCATTTAGTTTGGAGAAATGCATCTTGATCGGCCTGGCCTTATGTTCATTAGATTGAAACTGATGTAGCGGAAGCAGGACACAAGAGTTTTTTTAAGTCTGTAGAGAGCTCCTCCTACTAAACAACCCTCAACTTGCATAGGCACCATACCACTCTGGATGAGAAATGAGCTACTCCTACTAAACATCCCTCAATTTGCATAGGCACCATACCACTCTGGATGAGAAATGAGCTACCAGCTGCACTTTGGGTATGGGAGTGTAGGCAAAATGGCAATCTAGTGCCTATTGCAACCAAAGATGCTGTTGCCCCTGAAGCTGTCTTCAACCTCATATTTAGCAGATGCACCACAGGTTGTAGAAACAAGTGTGGTTGCAGGAAAATAAGCGTCAGTTGCACTACTATCTACCATAACTGCCATAGTCACTGTTTAAATAGCCCGACATCTACTGTTGAGGACGATAATCTACAGAAGAAGGATGTTGACTTTGACTTGATTTGATGTTATTGTGTACGAATTTGATGTTATGATTCAATGTTATATGTAGTAAATAAATATGTATAGTGGTAAATAGGTGTTTGATGACTTATGATTGGTTTAGTAACTTAAATGAGATTAGGGTGGGTTCACATAATCTATGTACATCGAGTAAAGCAGAACTGTAAATTTCTGAAATTTATCAATTTTCCAACTAGAATATCTCGTAAACTACTGCATGGTGCTTGATAAAAAATGAATAGAATCAAGTTTGTGGCAAATTTTGTCCTCTTTAACTTTTGTAAGGAACATTTTTTTGGTAGACACTAAGATTCCGAGATATTAACTGAAAACTAATAAAACATCACCTATTTTGCGGTATTTTATGGTCTAGTGAATCTAGCTCACCTCCAAATCTTCAGAACTTTTGATATAGTCATTACTAGACCTCCACGAACAACCTTACAAAGTTCCAAGACTTTGGGATTTTTTCCACCATTTGTCAATTTTGAGCCTACGTTGACTGGACTATTAAGTGGTGATGGATGCACAGAAAAAAACAATGGTATTACGTATAAAAATTGCAATGCCTCCACCTCTAGCTCCTCCATCACGGCGAACAACATTATAAGCAAGGCCCCTCACCAGCATACGATCTGGGACTGTACCATTTAACCAGCTTTCAGTTACAAAAACTAGGTCGTAAATATCTGATTGTAGCAAATGGTAAATTTCTGTAAGCTTATTTTTTAGACTTTGGGCGTTAAAAAGAATACAACATAAACCCCTGTATGTCACTCTATGCAAATTAAAGAAATTTGTACCTGAAGAAGCACAATTATGATTGCGATTAAGTAAAGTGGGCTGGTCATTTTCATAGCAGACATTGTCGCGAGACGTCTTTAGGAGTCTCACGACAACAAGGTGGAGCTCCTTCTATCGACACACGCGCTACAAACGAGGCTGGTCGCAGACTAAAGCCCTAACCAGACTGGCTGCTCGCGGCTGCACGCCGACGTAATATGGTGTAAAAAAGACTTCAATATTCGTCCTAAACGCAACACCAAACACACGATTGCTGCAATGTTGACCTTGTAGGCACTTAGTTACGCACAGATTCGCACGAAATTTTCTTCTGTCTGGAGAGGCCTTTAGGGCGCGTTTACGCAAGGACAACTTTCTCGCTTACTAGCTTTTACTTGGTCAATACTAAATCTGCTGGCCGCTTCTCGTCTGTGTTGGAGAATGCGGCTTCGAGTTGTCTATACGTAGTAACCATGGCAACAACGCGGACGCAAATTTTCTCCTCGTGCCTCGCGACACGACGTACGATGCTTGCAACATTTGAGTGTCGATTTATGACAACAAGAAAACAATTTTTACTGCAGTACACGACGACGGACAGATTTCTGAATACCGGCATTCGAAGGGTTTTCTTCGAATCGATAACACAGAAATGGACGCCATGTTGGATTTTTAATTCTCGCTGCGAGTAGCTATTTATTCTACCGTCGTTTGATTGATCACTGCTAGAAGCTTTTTTTTCAGCGAGAATAGGAAATTTTGGAAATAGCGTGAAATGGCAACAATGTTGTGGCAATGTTTAAAATGACTGTTGCACTTTGTTCTTTGTTCGTGTTGTTATTTATAATACATTTAATTTGTTGTCTATTACCGCAATCATTTAATAGAACGGGAAATTAATCGAAAATAAATAACGGTTACCTAGCAAATAGCTTTCGGCGAGCGAGAAGGTCTCGTTGCGTAAACGAGCCCTAAATTAGACATTTGTCTCGCTTCTCCAAAACCATAGCAATGAGCTGAGTGCCACACACCGGATGCGACGTTGTCGCGAGACGTCTTTCTCAAGACAACAAAGCGAAGTAACTTCTAGTTTTGTCTGGTGGGGTCTCTAATTTGGTGTACTGCCCTAAGGCTGGCCGCACACCAAATGCGACATTTGCCTCGCGACGAAAGGTTGCATCCGGTGGAGGAGAGCAGAAACATTTTGTCGCGTAGCAATCAATCTTGGTAAGGCCGCACACCAAAGTCGACAAAACGTCGCACGACAGGACATTTTGTCGAAACCTGTCTCAACATGCTGCACACGTCTCGAAAGCCATAGGAATGAGCTGAGCGCCACACACCGGATGCGACGTCGTCGCGAGGCTTTTTTAGGCGTCTCACGACAACAAAGTGAAGGTCCTTCTAGTTTCGTGTGACGGGGGTCTCTCCACCAGATGCGACGTCTCGCGACGTTTCGTCTTGCAACGACGTTTTGTCGATTTTGGTGTGCGGCCACCCTTAGGGTGCATTTAAGCATAAACTCACCTTTGCATTCTCGCAACTAGAAGCTAGAAATCATCTGAAATTCCAATATGGCGGCGATTTTAACTCTTCTGGCTCGCAACGAAGGCAGGCAATATCTGAGTTCAGAAGCGACTGGGAAAATTGTTTCGCCATGAGGAATTCTTTTATTTTATTGTCACGGATTATAAGACTGCAAGCTTTTACTCAAACGATGTCGGATTTAGCTAATCCAAGTAGCGTTGTTACCATGGCAACAGCACTTTTGCCATCACCATAAATTTCTAGCAGCGATACTAATGCAGAGGAGAGTCGTTGCGTCAATGGGCCCTTATACGGTGGTCAGCTTAGTGTCTGTCCACTATTCTTTTTAACCTAGGGTAAGTGGACGGGACAATTATGTATCCGATATAATGTCAAAAGTATTTTGATATCCAGCCATCCATTTCAGGAGCACAATTTCCTTATGACAGTTTGCCTTTGTCTTTCTTTTTTTAGTGTGGTAATTAATGACAACTATTAATGATCACTGCCGTGAATATGATGTCATTTCACCAACCGGAAATAAAACGTTTCTACCAACAACAAAGCAAGAAACACACATTTCCATCGATGGATCATCGCCGTGGGTCTTTACATCATTTCTACAGCTCTTTGTGACAATTTATTTTATTTATTTATTTTCTATGCTTAGGAGGAAAGCTGACTGTCCGGATTATAAGGGTTGAATGTTTACTGAAATATTTAACATTTCGTTTGATTATTAGGAACCGGTCATTATTTATCGCCGGGTGGGTCACGGGATTTTTGGACCCTCACGGGGGGGGGG
>JAHWFP010054842.1:21616-38769 GCA_023313725.1 Lithobius niger | reverse complement strand
TCTGTGTGCCATGACGAAAATATCCACTAGCTGTACATGTTTGCATTTTACAGGTGACATCGTCAATGTATGGTGGCGGGCACCACACGACGGGTTCCCAAGGGTGCGATCTGGGTTCCCGGTGAGAGTAGGTCTCAGGATATGTCCAAGCGCAAAGGCTATCTGCAGCGGGAAGAACGTTCCATCACCATAGCGAGACGGTTCGTATGAATGGGCGAGTTTTAATTTGCTGAAAAGAAAGAAAAGAGACTGATTCTTCTAAAATTGGAATATGGATCTCTGGTGACGAATGAAACGGAAGGAAGCAGATCAGTAGTATGCATAGGCTGAGAGGTCCAGTCAGATACAGTTTGGCTTAGTGAACCAGGATTAGTCTGCGGAAGATCATCATTTCTTTTTTTTTTAATATTTTATTTATATTCAAGAGACTGAGAAAAGGGCATGAAATAGGATAGAAAAGGGCAATGTTTAGCATCAGAAACTGATGAGCATAATCGGAACTGGTGGCCACAAAACTGTCGGGTAGACTGGTTGCAGGTGCAAGAGAGCCTCCCAATTTCATGGAAGCACCCGTACCGTTCCACCGGCTGATGGAAATCAAAGCAGAAAGTGGGGGGGGGGGGGGGGGATTTTCTGAGGTCGAGTTGTGAAAGACAGTGAGTGGCCCTTGGGTCAGGATCGACAGTCCAGGCAGGGCAATCTTTGTGTATGTGCCAAAGAGAGCTCTTTCTATCTTCCCTTGCAAGGTAAGCAGTCCATGGCCTTGTCAAATTGCCATTACTGGCGTGCAACAATTTGTCAGGAAGAGCCTTGATGAAAACCATCTTATGGTGAAGGCACTAGATTGACCCAGAAGTTACCTGGATGACATCGATGAAAGGGTTTAAGAGAATTAGTTCCCAGTTTACCATAATGGGTGTGGCAATTCCACTGTAGAAAAGTCTTGTTGAGACGAAAAAACTAGGTGTGATGAAATGACGATCAGTGAAGCCTGGAGGATCACAACCGGTGGTAAGCTTGAGGCTTCCTGGGTGAGAACAACGTCTGCATACGGAGTTCAGTGTGCTGAGGTCGCAGTGAGGCGCCGGTAAAATGGGGAAAGCTACAGCAGGTGAAGGACTGAAGGTCCGAACCATATTGAAGTTCGTGAAGAACAATGGTCGTCATAAGAGAGAGGGTCGTCGGGTAAAGGGCTGGCGGGTGGAGACAGAGACTTGTGATTAACTGTCGAGTCCATGAACAGCTGAGATGCGCTGAGAAGTTCCCTTAAGCTAATGATCTTCGACAAAGGATGCAGGTGAATGATCGTCTTGCCAAACGGGCGTCTTCAGGCGAGGGATCTACAGGGCGAAGGATATAGAAGGATCATCTTTCGAGCGAGAGAAGGAGAGGAGCGACTGTCTACGACGAGAGGTACAAAGCTAGAGGCTGTAACACTGCGAAGATTGAGAAGCAGCAGAAGCCGAAGGTCCTTGGAGCTGCGATAAATGTCACGAAGGATGCAGGTCCGAAGGAGCTGCAACGATGATTGTTCAGGGACAGGTGGCAGCGGCCGGTGAAGGTAAGCAGAGGAGTCAAGAATATTGCCAACATTATTAAGATGATAAGCGAGATCTTCAGATTCAAGCTGATAATTGGCCGAGAAGAACACAGTTCCGGAGAGCTGCGAAGAACAACAGCAGGGGCAGCAGGCAGCAGTAGGTAAGGTCGGCAGAGCTGCCGAGGAAAGAAGTTGCGGGACAGCATGCTGCAAAGATGGCAGGTGAGGAACCGCAGGTTGAAAAGATCGCCGGTTCGTTAGAGCAGATAATGATGACAGGCGAGGGACAGCAGACATCGACGAGGGACGGTAAGTAGAGCTGTCAAGGTTGGTTGTAGAGGGACGGCAGGCAGATGATGCTGCGTACTTAAGGGCGAAGGACAGTTGTTTGACGTATGTAAATCCGAAAGACCTGCCACGATAATAGACGAGGTACAGGAGGCAGCAGTGAGTGAAGGTCAGCAGAGCTGCCAAGACGTTGATGAGGGACAGCAGGCGGGAAAAAGACGTTGGCCTGAAATAGCTGCAACCATGATGGGCGAGGTGGAACAAGCAGGCAGCAACGAGAGAAGGTTACCAGAGCTGTCAAGAAGTTGTAAAGGGACAACAGCAGAAAATCTGGTTGGTGAGGGACAGCAGGTGGAAAAGGACGTTGGTCCGAAATAGCTGCACCCATAAGGGCGAGGGACAACAGGCAGCGACGAGAGAAGATTAGCAGAACCGTCAAGAAAATGTAGAGGGACAGCAGGCAGACGAATTGCAAAACTAGCAGACGAGGGATGGCAGGTCAAGAGAGATGCAGGTTTGAAAGAGGCGCAACGTTAGTTGACGAGGGGCAGCAGGCTTGAATGGTTGTGGTTAGCAGCAGCCTGAGGCGTCTGATGACAAGGGGCAGAGTGGCGGTTGCGATGTGAGTTTCACCGGAAAACAGTGACGAAGTTCGGCGAGGTGTAACGAGCCGTGACGGGTTTGTGTTTATAGAGCTGCAAAGGACAGCCTGAGGGATGGTGGAGCTGCAAATAACTGTCTGAGAGGTACAGAAGGCAGCAGAGATGAAGTCATGCAGCGCTGTAATTCATACGGGCAAGGGATGGCAGCAACCAATAAAAGATTATTGGTGACAAGAGGCTTGAATGGTGGCAACAATTGCTGGCGCTTCGGAAAACGTGCAACGATAGTCGGCGAGGTGACGGACGGCAGCGGGCGAGGGCAAGCGAAGCCGAGAAATGGTTGGAAGAAGGCCGCAAGCAGTGAGGAAGCATGAAGTTTCAGTGATGGTCGGAGAGGGGTAGCAGGTCTGACGGAGTGTGAGAGAGGGGCATCATGCCTGACGGAACAGATGCAGACGACGAGAACGGCCAACGGAGATGATGCCATGGAGACGGGAAAACAAGTTGCATCCCGATGGTTTCCCTGTCATGCCGAGAAGCGTGCAAACAGCATAATATTCGATGGACGAGTTGGCAGCACTGACAATTCTCTAAACATCATCGTTTTAAAACAACGTTTTGTGCTGTTTAGTCGCACGGTGGTTTAGCCCAAGCTATTTTGTCATTGCGCTGTTATGTAGTCGCACTGTTTTGTTGTGTCATGCTGCGTCGCTGTTTTGATGCACATCCATTACTTCACTGATTTGTTATTTAGTTAGTGAGTTTTATCAAAACACATGCATGAGAAGTTCTTTGTCGTCTTCTTACTTGCAAAGTTGCGTTTTTTCAACTTCACTATAAATATCAGGGTGAAGATGTGCTGATTCCTGTTAACTTTTCTCAACCCATTCTTTGAAGTCTTCAACTTTGTCATCATGCTTAGCATATGAAGGGTTATAATGCTAACTTCACGTGCATATGACTTCTTTTTGCATGTGACGACTGCATGTGTCAGCCCTTCCTGCTATTGTGGTACTAACTTTTCATTCCTGCGACTACCTACCATCCATGTCCTCTATCACCACCTCCTTGGCCATGAAACGATTCGCTCCCAAAGCCCATCTTCAAAGCTCATCTTGGAAGTGCTCCATCTGACCCCAATGCTCCTTCTTAAACACCGAATTCATCTCCCCCCCCCCTCCCAGCAAACATTGCCAGCGGGGTCCACCACACCCTTCCACGGAATATTTGTCATCTCATAGCAGGTTTATCGCCACCCTTTTAATCATCCCCAATTTAGCAACAACCTTCTTCCTCATCTACCCATAATAATCATCACCTTTAGCCTCACCCCCAGATAATCGTACTCCTTTATCCTGCTAATCTAGATGTCTCGTAGCCTTAACATGTCCCCTTCTACCCCCTCCCAAACGTCCTCACCACGTTTGAACTACATTGACCCAGATTTATTCCCACGGAACTCCACCATCATCTCCGCTCCCCATGCCTCAAACATGCCAAGCATGACCTACAGCCCCTCCCTTTCCCCATCAAAGATCCTAATATCATCAGCAAATGTCACCACAGAAGTCCTAAACCCTCCGCCCTTATTCCATTCTCTGCCCCACTTAACCCCAACCCCTTTATCCAAAATCGCCCTTTCCAGACCTCTCAGATACACCAGAAAAAGCAGAGGCGAGAGCGGGCATCCATGTCAAAGACCCCTTCTACTCTCCACCCAATCTGACTCCACCCCGTTCCACACCGCTTTATAGCTCCCCCCCTTCATAGATCCTTCTATCAACCTAATGTACCCCTCCCCAATCCCCCAACTTCCTCATTTCCTTCCAAAGCAACTCCAACCTCACGCCATCACAAACCGTCGCAATACCCAGAAAAGCATCCCACCAACTCCTCCCCTCGCCACCTCAATCACCGGGTAATAATAAACAGGAAATAATATCCTCTAACCTTCTCCCATTTCAAAAGCCATTCTGAACATCCCCCTTCCCTCCAACTCCTTACGCATCCTACAAGCAATAACCCTTCTCAAGCTTCTCCACTATGAATATGATGATGATAATGGCTCTCCCTTTTGCAACAGGGTGCAGGCCAAAGCCGCCTAGCACACCAACACAAAAACAACCAAACCCGGCCCTCCTCCCCTCTTCAACCCCACCACCCCAACAGCAGCTTCTTCCCATTTTAACTCCCACCCCCTCTTCCCTCCAGCCAAAATGACACCTGATAGGCTCCCCCCTCTCTCTCCCACCCCATTCCTCCCTCCCTCTAAGATCCTCAAACCCCAAGCAATCCCCTAGCACATGCTCCACCGTTTCTCCCCCTCTCCGCAGATGACATCTTCATCATCTCCTCCTGCCTTCCACTCCATCGCCCGAGTATCCGGAGCCTAAGCCGTCACCCTAAATAGCAGCATACTCCCCTAGTCCCCCTCATACCAACTCTCCCATCTCAATCTGCTCCTTTCTTCCCAGTACTTCTCCGTCGACATCTTACCCCTCATAACCATCTTCCACCTTTCCACTTTTAGATCCTTAATACCCCTCCTCCGACCACCTTCACAAACTTCCCCGCCAGCCTCCTCGTCCTATCCACCCACATGATACAAAAACTCCGCATCACAAACTCATATACCCTCCTCACATTCGTCTTTTCCTCCAGCCCCTGCAACCTCCTATCAAACCCAGTCTTCACCGCCGCCCCCCTTGCTTCAAAGGATGACCACTCCGTTTCTCCTTTCACAACCTCTCCCGTCATGTAACAATTAGTTCTCAACGCCCACTGTCCCAACTCCTCCTGTAACCTCTCCTGCTGCTTCCACTCATTCCCGCCACACACTAACACCGCCTCCCCCTGCAAACAGCACCCCGGGCACTGCCGCCCCCTTCCAGAGAATCCTTGCAGTATCATACCAAATGTACCCCCACAATGCCACCTTCTTAGTCAGTCCCTTAACCCTTCCCGCCTTTCCTCTCACCTTCTTTTTCATCAGCTCCAGATAATCGGTTCAAACAAAAGCAGTCGTATTCCTTCACCCTTTTGACCCATGTCCCCCCAACTCTCTTCCTCCCACACATCTTCCCCTTCTCAAACAGCACAAATCACGATTTCTCCACACTGAACTCAACCTTTATCTCAAGACCCAAATTCGTACACTCTCTGAGCAACCTTCCGAGTCTCTCCCGCTCTCCATCCAACAACCCAATGTCATTCGCAAAAGTTAGCACCAGTATACGGAAACACTCCTCATTCCCACTGCCCCACCAAAAACCTTTCCCTGAGTCCACCAAATGCTTTTCCAACCCCCTAAGTTACACAAAAAAGGATAGGGTGACAAAGGACACCCCTGTCTCAGCCCCCTCCTACACTCTACCCACTCCGACTGAACACCACCCAAAGAAGCGATAGACTTCCTCTCTCAAATACCCTCTGGATCAAGTCCACCAAACCCTCTTTCACTCCGAACCCCCGCAGTTCTACCCACAGAAGATCCCACCTCACTCCATCATAAGCCCAGACAATGTCAAGAAACGCCATCCATAAGCTCCTCCCCACCTTCCTTGCCACCTCATTGGCCTGACTCACCACAAAGACTTTCAGTACCTTCCTAAACCACTGAACAGAGCGAACAGAACGCACACTATTAGAGACAGTTTGGCTCCAAACTTGCCATCGCACGTGCGCAGTAACGTTGCGTCAGCCATTTAGTACCTTCCGGAACTGTAATCACAGTGCAGCAAAATCAACAAGCTCAACAGAGCACTTGTTACATCATACCTTTAACGTGACCAGACGTGGCTAATTGATTGGACCAGGCTACGCTAATGGAAGTAACCAGGCGTGAGCGATGCAAAATTGCAAACCATTTCGGGGAGGTGGTTGCGGGTGTTTGCCAGTAGTGGAGCTTTTGAGTATGCGCTAGGTACCGGAAACAGATTCATCGCTGACGATGTTTGACGTAAACAGGCCATATCAACACGACTATAGCAGGGAATGAGCTGAACTGTCACCAGCAGTGGTGCATTTGGTTCGTTCTGTTCGGTGCTTTAGGAAGGTACTGATTATCTTCCATCTTCCTCCCCTTCCTAAAACCATTCTGCACGTCCCCAAGGTCTCCCCTCCCTTCCAACCAAACTTGAAGCCTGCTCGTAACCACTCTCACGAACACTTTGTACACTGCACTAGCTACAGCAACAGGCCTACAAAGTTTTCAATCTTCCTCCTAACCTTTTCCCCCCCCCCTTGCACGTAAAATGAACCCTTACCTTCTTCCAGCTTTCCAGCATCATACCCTCTTTGAGAATCTCATTCATTTCTAGAATCAACTGTCTCTTTCCCTTAACTCCCAATGCCTTAACCAGCTCCTCCACCATCCCGCCCTCCCCGGTAGCCTTCCCTTTCCGCACATACAAAGGCGCCTCCTGAAACTCCCCAACAGATATATTCTTCAGTAGACCCCCTCTCCCCTACTTCCCTAACTCCGCTGTCTCGTCCTCACCTTCCCTGCACAGTGCTCTCAAGAGCCACAGCCACAGCATCCCTTATGCTACCCTCCCTTCCTCCCTACCCTCCATGGTCCCCCCCCCCCCTCCCACGAGGGCAGCGCTCACCCTGTTCTTTTCCCTAACCAACCTCCAGAACTTTGTTTGTACCTGATTCCCTCCCCATCACCATTTCTCTAGACAACTACCCAATTTTCCTAGCCATTAGCCCCCCCCCCACCTCCTTTATCTTCACATACTGTCTCCACCTCTCCTTACTACCCTTCCCCCTCCCTACCCCTCTCCTCCAGTTCCTGCATGCCTCTTTCCTTCTGTGGACTGCCTCCTTAAAGGCTGGGACAGACAGCACCATTTCAAGGCGGTGTTCAATACTCTTAGTGATGTCTGATCACTGGAAAAAGGACGACACACGCTGGCATTGTGGATCGCGTTCAAAGTAGTAAAAGGAGGGGTAGACACTCGACTCCTTTGATGGAATGCAGTCACGTGGTACTGAGCCTTTTGAAGCGAATGGCTGCTAATGTTTTCGAACGCCGCATTCCCCAACGCAGGTATTGAACATGTTGGATATTTTGTGTTGCATTCCGAATACAATGAAAGTACCTGTCACATAATACCTCCAAGGCGCGTTCTGAACCCAGAGGCATCAAAGCAATTAAATGCAGCCTTCGACAGGTAGTGTCTGTCACAACCTTAACCTCCATATCCCAACATCCTTTCCCTCTCCCCTCCTCCCTACGATTTTATCAGCCACCCTCAGCACCTACGTCTCCCACCATACATACCCGTCACCCCATTTCTCCCCTCTTCAATTTCCTTCTCAAACGTATCAACAACTCGAGAGTCTTAATGTTCCACCCCTTCCCTCCTCCCAACTGCACCTCTCCACCATTCTGTCCCCTTCCTGTGCCCTCGATTCAGACCAGATCAAGCAACAGTCAGAGTCCACCTCTGTACACCCACCTCCCTCATTCCACAAAACAAAGTCCACTGCAGACCTGCTGTCCCATCTTCCTCATGTATACACCATCTTTTTCCGCACAACCCAGATTGACCAATTCCAATCTACACTCACCCACAAATTTCTCACAGCCTTCCCGTTCACTTATCCAGCCTAGCTTTGGAGTCCCCCACGATGAGCACCTCATATGGTCCCCTCCTCTTCCATTTGGTCCACCATTCCAACGCTCCATACTACCCTCAACTTCCAGATACACCACTCCAACTACAATCCTTCTTTCCTCCACCCATCCTGTAACCCACTTATGCTTCAGCCCTTTCTTCCCACAATATCTTTCCGCTCATGCCTGCTCCTGAAGAAAATACCCTAAATCCCCCCCTCCCCTATTAAGTTCCCTTCATTACACCCTGGTTCCTCCTCATCAGTGACGGTGCCAGGGTGGACCATGACCCCCTCCCCAAATGTTTCTCGGACCCCCCCCCCCCCCCCAACACCAACATTCAGGTCACCGCCAGAAAACAAAATAAGAATACAAACTTGTAGGCTAAACTTGAAATCAAATGAATAAACAGAGGTTTTATTTATTTTTGTTTATTCATATTCATATGTGTTTATGGGGCTGATTTTATAAATAAATTATATTACAATGAAGCTTAGGTTACGTTCGGGTTGAATTAAACGGAATAAAAGTGCCTAATGTGGTAGCCTTGTAAAAAAATTCTTGGCCCACTCTGTTTCCAGATGTGTCCGCTGTGGGGGGGCGCAAGTAACCCAAAAAAAAAATGCAGTCCTAACGCCGTTACTGCTCCTCATCCTGCTGACCACCAAGCCAACCCCGCCCGGTCTTCGCCCCCTCTCCTCAACCAAAGCAAGATTAGTTGACCAAAGCCACTTTAGACAAGAGGTGGCTTCGCCTCAACTCATCAGCCTAGTCATTAACCGTAATGTTTTCACCACCAGATGGCAGCACCGAACAGAGGTTATCCCGCGTCATGGTCCATCTATCATAACACCTTTAGTACTGGTTGCCCTACTTCATTACGTAAACTTCTTATGCTAGTGAGATTTTCAGATGGCGCTCTAGTAAAGGTAGGCTAGAAATACCGGTGATTTAAATACGCGGGGGCTACCCCTGTATTTAAAATGTGCATGTGTTGGAAGAGCACTGCCGTTCGGCGCTTGAGAACGAATACCGACAAAATTACGGCAGATAAAAAAGATACAATAACAAAGACATTTAAGTAGAAACAACAGGCACATTTCTATATATTCGATTACGAACTCACGGTAAACAGGAAACCGAACGCTGCAGGAAGTAGCTCCGTATTTTCTACTATATGCAGTTATCGGTGGTTATTTATTTTTCATGCAGTTTACCCACGGTTGATCCTTAACCGCAAGCAATTATTTGTATACCCGCAACAACATTTTTTTTCCCGAATTTAACCGATTGGGAACTGACCCGAACCGCGCCCACCTCTACGTCACGGTCCAACGATCCTATTACTACGATCGCCAAAGCATTCGATACCGTTGCAGAGACGATGTTTTTACGACACGTAGACAATTTTGTCTCGCTGGGGCCTCTCGTGTCTCGAGTTTCCGAACAATAGCCAACCGAGGTTCTTACACGACCTCATCCGTCCTCTGCCTCTGGTGAGCAAATACAGAAGTTTTCTTCCGGTCGTGATTTCCTATGAAAACTGGGTTGAAAAGTGTTAATTCCGTGTTTTCATCTCACGTACAACGATGTAATGTAGAAGGAACGCAGAAAATAATATTCGGAATAAGATCAGGCATTGTGAGACAATCAGACATTATTGATGCACCAAAATAGCGAAAGAGTGAAGCCCAGAGCTTAGATTCTATTACTTCTTCGAAGATTGTGACCTGTGGTAGGTGAACGTAATTTTTGGTGATGACATGGGTACTCAACAGTTTTGCCTGCGTTGGAACAATCACCAAACGAACCTCCTTCACGTGTTCGATACTCTCTTACAAAGCGAAGCTCTCGTTGATGTGACTGTAGCGTGCGATGGTTTAAGTGTGAAAGCTCACAAAGTTGTACTTTCGGCATGCAGTCCCTATTTCCAGACTCTCTTCCTCGACAATCCATGCCAACATCCAATTGTTATATTAAAGGACATTTCTTATGTCGAACTTAAATGTTTAATTGAATTTATGTACAAAGGTGAAGTCAATGTAACTCAGGATAATCTCCCCGCATTCTTAAAAGCGGCCGAAACACTTAAAGTTAAGGGTTTAGCTGAAGTCGCAAATAACGAAAGTGCGCCTAAAGATGCTGCCCCTGCCCCTCCTGAAATACCAACCACTTCTGGTAGAAATGTTCAGCCACAGTCCCCACTGGGTCAACAAGAGCCCCCTAAAACTGCACCACAGACCCGGTCAGCATATGGTGTTCCCTCTTCGCCTTCTCCTTCAAGGCGAAAGAGATTTTGCCCACCGCGCCCACCATCGTCTTCGTCAGATTCAGAAAACCGAGATTTACAATCCGAGTCCAACAAGACTTCAGTCGAAGATTCTAATCGGCGGCTCCTTAATGCAATTAAGAAAGAAGCCGGGGTGGAAGAAAATTCACTTGATGAATTGATTGCTATGTCAAAACTGTCGTCGGTAGCCACAGGAACAACGCAGAGTTGCGCCAATCCTAGGTTACCTGCTGTTGGAAACAGGGTATGTTCTGGTTTTTTAAAGAGATGTATATTGCAAAAGTACCGTAAAACTACATGTGAATAAAAAATAACTAAATGCAAAAAGTTTTAATTAACTAAATTTTGGTTAAGACTTAGGCCTACACAAAACTGCTTCACTTTGTGTGCCTTTGGGCTTAGGATGTCAAAGAGTGCCGAGCAGGAACTTCAGAGACCATATGTATTAGGATTTCTAATTCGACACTTTCAAGCTATTTTGGCGTAGGCCAACCATACTAACAGTTGTCTAATGTCAGTATAACCTGCAACCACATTAGGAATGTAAAAAATTACAGTACGTTGGGCGTAGCCTAACCAACAAAGGTTGAGTCCTCACCTCAGCCCTCCTGATTTCAAGTTCAAAGAAAAACTAACCCAGGCAGGGACGACATTTATTTACTAAAAACAAAGAGCAAATATCAATTGTCTTGTTAGCTCCGCTTTCGCATACAGCACACCAGTAGAGCTGGTTTTTTATATGGACCTGTAAGTGGAGATGGGACCTTTGAAAAAAATGCTGCATGCTCCACCCGGCAAAAAAACCTTTGAATGAAAAAGAGACGAGGATTTTATTTATACTAATAATAAATAACAAGAATGGTAGAATTAAGGGCCATATTTTTTTTAATAGCCTACCTAGGCCTACTTAGGGTAAGTACAAGGGCCACTGAGATATTCAGTAAGTGCAATTTTTCTTTTCAAGTGAGCTACAGCTCTTGTAGATGAATAGCAGTCTATATTATTTTGTCCTTTACTTCTCTTGAGAGTAGGCCGATTGTCTTGAAATTTGTGTGAGCACCGGGAAAAATGCAGAGACTTTGGCAGTTAAAAGCTGTCTACAATGTTATTATTGCACCAATTATGCTCGAACTCGGGGTCATCTGCCTTTTTTCTTGTTCTTCCATATAAACAAGTAATAGTTTAAAGAATAAACTGTATCCTAAAAGAAATTGAAAATGGCGTAGCCTGCTGTGCTCATGTTGGAAGAGTTGATAGGTAGGCTAGTAAAAACTTGTTGAAAGAACTTGGGAGTTTAATTCACTTCATGTCAAAAATTCTTGGCAGGAGTCCTTAAGCAGTTTGTCTTGGAGTAATAAACTTTCATTTTTTTTTTGGTCAAAATTTATTTGGCCTAGGTCCAATATTTTTTCTTAGCAGCTACAAGATGAACAGCCGAACAGGTTTGCATGATCAGTAGGTTTACATGTATTTTCAAACATCGTTGGGATATCCACGGCATATTATGTTGCAATGGGAAGATGCAACAATTCCATATTTTGCACTGTTATTGGCACGCTTGCATACTCACACATGTGTCACGTTCAGTGTTGTACTCCAAAGACATTCATGTTTGTTCTGTATTGTAGACTAGCAAAATGTTAACCGTGCATCTTATTGAGATTGATTGGTAATGCAGAATTTGTACTTTCCCTAACAACCAAGCCACCAAAAGGTGTGTCACTCGATTTTAAAATATCAAAACTTCTCAGTTCCACACCACATGGCAGATTCTATTTTTGTGAAATTAATTAATCAGTAGCCTCGGCATACCCTCTTGCCAGTATCCCCTTAGCTAGAAAAATATATCAACCATATTGATACCTGTTTTCATTAAGAAAACTTTACCCTTTGTCACTAATCGTGGCTTGTATGTCATCAGGAGACCAAAATATCCCGATCAAACTGTTGTTTCATCTTTTTCTGTTGGATTGTTATTTCCTTCAGATGTCCGAATACAACCAAACTGGTTTCGCCGTAAAACTGGTTTCAGTTTCTCCTAAGCAGAATAGGGCTGATGTTGCTGTAATTGTTGAATCTTGGAGGGCGACAAACTAGTCTTAGAGTTAGGCGGTAGGCTATCTGAAAATTTTCAGCCAGTGTCAGTACCAAGCTTAGTATCCTGGTGCTCGGTTACTTATGGAAGAAGCGGTATCTGGTATTATAGTGCTGTGGTGCCAACACCCGATTTTTAAATAATGAAATTTTATTGAAAAATGTGTTTTGTTGATATAATTTTAATGGAAAAAATTTATAGATTCCTCCCCCCCCTTCCGATTTAATGCATGTGTCACGACATATTTGATAAAAAAAAAAAAGGAAACATCTTCTCTAAAATTTGTAGTTATATGGGCCTGCTATCCAAGTAGAAATGGAAATGTAAGCAAAAGCTGGTTGTTGATCAGAGTTATGCAAATTTGGCTCCACTTCGTGCTTTTTTTAAAAATGTCACATCGCTTACTTTGAAAATTCGAGTCTGTGTTTACGTTTTATACACTTAGATTTCAAAATAAAGGATATTTACTGTTCCAATATCCTTGCAAATTCTCGACAGTCAGGTTTTCTGGAGTTGGAGGGGCTCAGAACGACTGTCTTCATCAGGCTACCACTTCACCGCTTACTTCGTCGTGAACGTTCGTGTGCTTTCGTTCGTCTGCTGCTATCGTTCGTTGAAATGCGGCGCGAGGCCATAGCCTCCGTAACTTGCAGGCCAGTGCACCACTTCTCCCGCAGCAACTTAAGCAGACGAACGTTCACGACGAAGTAAGCGGTGATGTGGTAGCCTGATGAAGACAGTCGTTCTGAGCCCCTCCAACTCCAGAAAAGCTGACTGTCGAAAATTTGCAAGGATATTGGAACGGTAAATATCCTTTATTTTGAAATCTAAGCGTACAAACGTAAACATGGACTTCGTGCTTTGTTTAATTATAGCATATTTTAGTTTGTCTGTACATAAGTATTCTGGTAGAACATCAGTTGTCAAGTAGCAAATTTAGGTTCCAATTTTAAACTATTAATTAAATTTGGGATTCTTTTCTGCTGTGTGCCTTTTGCGCATAAGAAAATTGCACCAGTGGTGGTGATGCACCTCCCCGTGTAGTTTTTTATTGCCTACCAGCCACTAGGGCTGGGATCGTTACACGGTTAACTGGAAACTGCCCTGTGTTTTGTTACATGGCTACCAGTGCCCAAAAAACCGCTTACACATACTACATATACCATTCAAATCCCGTGGCTTACAACAAAATTTGGCAAGTGACAAAGCAATACTGTAAGTCGTGTATTAAAGGCCCAGTTGAAGCTAAAGCCCACCACTCAAATTGTTGTTTTTCTACGAAAAATTACCTAAAAGTTATATGATGTTAATAAAGATAGTACTGCTTGCTATGTTTACTGGCCCCTTCTCCTTCCCTGTAGTAATAGTGGGCTCTTTCTTTAGCTCCTAGCACCTGCACAAGGCACCTCTCACCCTAAGCCTCCTCCCTTCTACACAGCAATTAAAAGGATGTAAAAATTGGTCTTTCAGAGATCGTTCAAAAGCTTCAAATTTTCTGTAATAGATCTCCAGAAAGGTTAGAAAATTGATAGTGCTTGATTTAAAGCCTTCCCACCCCCCTATTTTTGCCAAATTAACTGCATAAGCCCATGGGCGTGTAATCCACAATTTACGGTACAAAATTAACGAAAGTAGAAAAAAGATAAGGAGGGGAACGGACGGCTTAATTACAAATCTGCCACCTGTCCAGCTGAAGCTGCTTGTTTTTTTTTTGTAAAATGAATGCCCAGCGATTCTCGAAAAAGAACCTGCTGGCCAGGGGTATTGGCCATGAACGGGTACGCTATGCTACTGGTGTAATCTAAGCTACCAACGCATGCAGGTTCTTTCATTCATAAAACACTCCAGAAAATGTGGAATAACTGTAAGTTGCTTGTGGCCAAGGCCTAACCCACATTTTTTCAGCTCGTTTTAGCCTGTTATACAAGTGTCTAATTTTAATGACAGAATTTTTGACTGAAAACGGAAAACCGGTTTCCTGTATCTGACTTAAAAAAAGCAAAGAGAAAGAAATCGAAACATTCTTCAAAGCACTTTTTGAAAAAGGGATACTTCTTCCAAGCATGTGGCTCACCAATGTTCGCTTTGCCTATAGATTCGTTTTCCAGCGCCTCTGCGCTTACAACTGCTGAGGCCCAGCTCTTTAGGTTTCTTCTGGTCTGCTTTCACTTCAAGAAGCCCGTTCGTTTAAGGCCTCCTGTTTGCCCAAGGTGGATCCCTCCTCGATGCCTGCTACCAAAGATGCCGCCATCTCAAACTCTACTTCCGCCAGCCAGCGCAAGCGCTCTAGGACCCTCCCAGTCTATGAAACACTCAAATCCAACTTCTAAGAACTCACCAAGATGCCTTTTCGAGCCGACTCCATTTGTTCCCTTTGCTAGACCATCGCCCAGGCTGTGCCCTCTTCAGTAAGCTTCCCAACAACCCAGTACCTTGAAAGGCGCAACAAGCAGCTTCCAAAGAGGCAAGACCTTCATCCAGGAATGACAAAGGCTCTTCTCTCTTGGATCAAGAGAAATCTGTTCATTTACGGAGCCTGAGGATGAACAGGATAACCAACTTTGGACCCAGGCGACAGTGACTTCAGCTTGCATCTGCCTTAGGAGATTATTGAGCCCCTGATCTTTGACAATGCGTCACCAAATGTTTGTCTTCGACCACCCGAAGCCACGTCAAGCTCCTCTAAGAACCAAGGACTCCGAACTGAGACCACTTTCGCTAACCGTGCCAAGCAAATCCCAGTGAAGAAAGGCCTTCCACAATCCTCGCCCGTCGTCTACTCTCTACTCAAGACATAGGGGTCTGTTCAGACAAAAGTGTGACCCATTGGAACTTGACGGACTTGTAGCCCTCCAGGCATAAGAATCTGACAGCTTCTTCTTCAACATAAGAGGCAAAGCAGCTCGCCCGGCACAGTTTGCCTCCTTCACTGAAGCCGACTTCGTTCCAGACTCAGCCCGTCTGGAGTGTGGCACTACTTTGCATATTTCAAAGCAGCTTCCCACCTCATATTGAAATTTTCAGACCTTGGAAAACATCCAACGTATGGGTATTCGTGCAGCATCCCACGCAGATCTCTTGTACACTGCCACTTCAGTCTGTTTGGAAGCCATCACAATCCCAACCTGTACTGGGCGACAGCCATAAAGAAACTCAAAGACGCATCCATCTTGTTGAAAAAAGGCACCAAGTGTTAATCAGAAGCCACTGGCATGTGTTGTCAACTACATGCTTCACCACCGTTATGTCATTCTTGCCTCTGCTCCAGACCAAAGTTCAAGAACTACGGACCACCCCGTTCCACGAGACCACCACAATCTTCAAAGGAGAAGTCCTCAAAATCACTCGTTCTAGCAAGCCTCTCCAACCCAACAGTTCAAGAAGAAACCAAAGTCAGCAGCAGCATCCATCGAAAGGAAATTGTGACTATTCCAACGATGGGTCGTCCTTTCATGGGTTTTCCCGTGGCGCGGGTCACGGAAACGGAAGAGGCTTCCAGTGCCAAAATGAGAGGACTCCAGCAAGAAAGAACCCTTGCCACGGCAAGTCCATTGCGAAGGGAAGAATGAAAACATTGACATCCAGAACACCCCGGTTCGGCTAACAAGACATCTTACTTTGGGTGGTGGTCACCTGCATTGTAAGGAAGGCCCGAATTCTTCACCCGATTTGAGAGGATACCTCAACTCAAACTAACAACCACCTGAGGGAAACTTGGTTTACGGCAACGAACACCTTTTATTTTTCTCGTCGCCTCGGCTGTGAAAAACCCCAAATTCAACCACCCGTAACTTCCCAGAAAATGCTCCGATCCGTCTCATCTAATAAGCTCTTAATAGCCACGAACTTTATCTGTCTTTCCCCGGAAACAGAACACGAAAATTCCTTCTAGAACTTCCACAGCATCCATTTGAAAAACGCACGAACCGAAGCCGTAAATTACCATAGCGCACGAGACGCCATTTTTGCCACTTGTAAAAATTGTATCTACCTTTTATTTTTCACTCAGGCATAAAGCCAAAGACATTAGTTTAGTGTTTGTTAGGAGGGGCTTCCTCTACGAAGGTACTTAACCTCGATAATAATTGTACAGACACTATGTATTGATATTTCTTAAGCAGATTTAAGGTGACGATCTAAGATGCACTTGAGAAATGTCCGACATCCAAAACCGCGGCTGCGAATAATGTTTAAACTATTTAAATGCGTTTTAGCATCTGCTGGTGACTTTAAAACTTTTATTTTATAATAATCTTTTGCCATCACCACTACCGGAGCTCAGGCAACATTTTATCATACGAATTTTCCCGGACACGTCTTTTCCGTTTGTACTTAGTTGTTCCTAGCAAAACCGACTTGGCTTTCGATTTCCCACAGCAAACCTGGCTTCCCAATGTTAATAACCGAATTTATTGAGATCTTTCCTTCAATAGTCGCGATGCATAACATCGTGGTTTAATAAGAAAACAATCCCTAATAATTCAAGGCCTTTTTCACGTTCCAAACGATGAGTATAACTCAATTGGCCTCTCTCTATCACGCAGTCCATAGTTATTCCTTCAAACGGCGCCAAATCCTTTGCGCTGCCGACTTTTCTATTGTTCTCCAAGCCCTCCACCAACCAGACCCCCGTAGCTCTCCTGCCCGTCCGCGCGAACTTCCGGTCCGTAGCATAAAAAGCCCCCGCTCCCCTCACTCGTTAGCACACGCTCAAC
>JAHWFP010054842.1:0-21516 GCA_023313725.1 Lithobius niger | reverse complement strand
AGCTCTCCTGCCCGTCCGCGCGAACTTCCGGTCCGTAGCATAAAAAGCCCCCGCTCCCCTCACTCGTTAGCACACGCTCATCAGATCTCAAAGCCAGAGGTGACTACGCCAGTCGGTATAGGAGATGTCCCGTCCGAATGTTGCCATGCCAGGCAAAGGTAGTTGGTTCGTATTAGACTAGTGTTAGTTTAGAAAATTTAATTTCGGAATACCCCATTCTAAATTTTAGTTTTAAACTTAACCTAACCTTAAGCTTTGAGGGAATTATGGAGGTGGAGCCATAGTCGGCATTCTACGCCCCCATCGCCATAACGTCAGGGTTCACGGTCCCTTTCTAAAAACCAGCTTTCTTTCCGTGTTTATTATTATGAACTTAATCTAAACACTAAATCTGCAAGCGATGATATATTTGCTGAAGCCGAGACTTCAATGGTGGACTCCCAAATATTAAGGATCTAACAGATTTGAAGATTTGATTCTAGGTCATAGTCTTGGACTATTTTTGTGTAATTCCCGCAGTTTGCACTAAATAGATTTATTTCATGTAATTCCCGTGGTTTGCATGTTATAACGGGTTCCCGAGGTCCTACAAACATTTTCTAATCGAAGTTGTAGTTTTTACTCTTCATCTTGTAGTGTGAAGTTTGAGTTGAATTTAATGTAATTCTTGTTGATTTTAATGTAAAAATCGCCGTGCTTTAATTTAAAGCCTATTTTCTTGTAAACCTAGTTGAAACGAAGTGTAATTATTTTATATTTTGTAGTGCTGTGCGGTATCGGTATTTTTTGAATACCGAAACCGTAATCGGTATTTGCATAATACCGAAATATCGTACATTTTTAGTGTCTAGCTGATTTTTTAATAACTTCGCCAATTTTTGGCCGATTTGGTCATTCCAATATACCATTCGAAGCGTTTTTTCACCAGCTTTCCAATGGAGCCAAATTCAAATTGGTACCATAAACTGTTCAGAAGTTATAGGGGGAAAAAACCAATAACCAATTTGCAAAGTATTTACTCAGTCTTTAAAGTTGACTCAATCATTCAGGTAGAGTGAACAGTTTAGTCTGTACAAAACATAAACATCTATCCAAATGTTTTTTTTTTTTTTTTTGGATTCGGTTAGGATCTGGATCTGATTCAACCAACCTTGTAAATTATCTGGATTTGGTAAAAAGTAGATTCAGTCCATTCCTAGATTTTATGCTTCGTTTTAAGAGGTGCTTATTCCGAGCAACGATTAAACTGTAACCCGATCTCCGAGACCGATTCCAATCAAAGTGGCGGAGTAGCAGCAGAGGTGCACTGATGTTGAAATCAGACATCGGAAAACAGCCTGGTATCCCCTGTATCATTTAGTAGCAGTTTGGCCCGAGGGTATGCTTCAACTACCCAGGTAGGCGGATACCGATACCGGAATACCGAAAATACCGAATATTTTTTTCAGAATACCGATACCGTACCGTACCGAAAATTTCCGATACCGCCCAGCACTAATATTTTGTCTACATTTTAATAAACCAAAGAGTTTATAAAGCGCCTGTTTTTCTGCTAGTTGACTAAATGTAGAGTAGAAGTTATAGTTCTTAAGAAAACCACTTAATAATTAAACTTAGAGCTGCATTTAGAAACACCCACCTGGTGGCAGCGAATACCCCCTTTAATGTTGTCTAGTTAGCCTACAGTTAGGACAAATGACTCTGTTACCCATGCTGGGCCAGTAGCATTCGTGTGCTGTTTTCCGTAAAAGTTAAAACCGCCACCACAACTAGAAGTTAAAGGTCAAAACCATATTGATGTCGGCGAGGCTACAAGCACCTCTACAGTCGTAGCTTCGGCCGCTACAGCATCAAATGCAACCCGTGGAAACCTGGAGTGAGGTTGTGAAAAACCCATAGCTCTTGTCCGTGATCTCGCACGGCTACTTATCAATGTTGCTCCACCACCCGAAACTTGCGAAACCTACTCAGTGGAACTTCGCCTTTTCCCCAACGCCAGATCGTGTCTCATAAGTGGAAGCCCACATCAAGAAAGGTGCAGTCGAGATCTGTCGGGACAAGTCAAAGCCATCTTTTTTGTCCCGGAAAAAACAGGAGGGAATAGACTAATCTTCAACCTGAAGTTTGAAGAACACAAGGTTCAAGATGGAAACTTTGGATTCAATTCAAACGGAAAAGTCTTATCATTTCAATGCCCTTCCATTCGGATTTACCACTGCTCCAAGGATCTTCATCTCGAACACCAAGCCGATTCTTGCGGCTCTTCATTCCGGAAGCATGAGGACTAGTGGTCGGACGAATAGAGAAAAAATAGTATTCGAACATTCATAAAAAAACATTCTAATAGTTGTTCAAAAACAAATTATTCTCATACCTGTCTTCCCCCCCTCCCCACCCCAAAAAAAATGATCAGTTTTTAAATAGGCTACCAAAGTAAAGTTTTAATTTACTTGACTAGGCAAGGAAAGGAATACATAATTATAACCAAAACGGGGGGGAAAAAATGCTGCAAAACGTTTAGATTTCAACCTCCTTCCGCTTCCCTTCTCTACCACCTTTCATTTGCAAGTGTGCAATCCAAAACGCATGCACCATTTCCACTAAAGCATGAGGGAGGGGGGGGGGAGGAAGGAAAATGTAGTGGGGACTGGCCGAGATGTGACAAGTCCACGGAAAAACACAAGAAACTTAAAACAAACCAAAAAATATGTAAAATAAATTATTGGCGAATATTCTAATGGGGTATGCTATATTAGTGGTTTTCAACTTATGGGTCGTGACCCCAAATGGGGTATAATTCTATAAAATACGAGGGCTATTTTGGTTTTTTTTTATATGAGCAAATGACAGACAAAGTTTAAAATGCAAAAAAAGTGTTGGCTTCCCTGGGCTCCACCCCAGACTCCGCTGGGGAACTCACAACTCTCCCGCAGACCCCCTAGTTGTGAAACCTGTAGAAGTTCCGCCTGGAGCCCATGAGATCCTTCCAACTTCCTCGGGGCTCACTTCGAGGCTACTAGATTATTAGAACTTATTAATGTGGTCTCTCTGCAAGGTCTTCAGTCTCCTGGATGCTACGACGGACCTTGCTCCCTAGAGCAGATGTAGGGTACACCCCCTGCACTGGTACAGGAAGGCTCACTGAAACCAGGACCCAGCCCATATTTAAGGCAGGATTTAGATGTCTTATTTTCATACATCAGAAGCCCTATGGTGGTGTGATCCCCTCGAACACTGCTTTACGAGTTTCCGTCGTCACTAATGCCTCGTCCACTGGATGGGGTTGCCCACACCAACCTCGCTACCACCATCGGCTCTCGAATTACAAGAGTCCCTTGCCCTACCCTCAGGAGTGGGCGATGGACACTGACTGCATCGTGGACTCGCACGTTTACTTACATCGTTCTTCTACCAATTCTGGAAAAGATCGCAAAGATGGAAGGAACGTTGATCCTTGTCACCGTGGATTGGCCAGCTCAAATTTGGTTTATTCTTCTCCTGGAGCTTCTAATAGACTGCCCTAGAAGACTTATCCATGGAGGAGAATTTTCTCACTCAGAAGGAAGAATCATCCACCAAGCGCTACCAATCCTAAAACTTCAGGTCTGGCTACGATCCCCCAACTCCTCCAAGTAGACCGCCTTTCAGAACAGGTTGCTGACCGCTCCGTCTTCTGTCTCCGAGGGGCTACATGCAAGATCTATGGAGGCAACTGGATTCGGTGGCAGTGTTGGTGCAATGGAAACCAGACTGACCTCCCTGACTCCCAACTCGTGTAATTCCTTTAAAATCACCTCTATTCTTCTGGGATGAATGTCTCCGCCATCAAAGTTTTTCACTCGGCCATCAACTCTGTGTTGAAAGTACATAACTGGCCATACTTCTGTCGTTGAAGAATTCAGACTTACCAGCCACATTAAATCCTTCGGAGTGGAAGACCCGTCACAAGGAAGCTGTTTCCACAGTGGGATCTTTCCCTTGTACTAACAAGTCTTCTCAAAGAACCCGTACGAGACATTGGAGCAAGCTTTGTTAGGACTCCTGACCCACAAAACTGTCTTTATCTTCACCTTAGCCTCTGGAAAATGTTGTAACGAGCTTTAAGTCCTCAACGTTGACGAAGCTGACCTGCGATTCGGTCCAAACTACTGCTCAGTGAGAATTCTGCTTCGAACATCTGTCTGAGCTGGCACATAAGCATGTTACACGAAATCATCAAATTCCTTCAGGATTCCAATGCTGTGTTCCCTTGGAAGGCATGAAGAGGAGACTGAAGTCCCCTGTTAGAGCACTACGCTTCTACCTCGATGCAACTAAGGATCCAAAGTGGAGAAAAGGATTAATGTACTTATTCCTCCCCTACAGATTCAGTACGGGACTAGCTACTCCAGCTATGATTGCCTCTTGGTCCGCTCTATGATTGGATTATCCTACGAGAACACAGATTTCACCACAACCACCGACAATGTCAAAGAAGACCACCACGAAATTTGAGCCCTCTCAGTTTCCTGGGCGGCTTACAAGTTCCTTTAGAAGAAATAGAAACATGTCCACCCAAGCGGCTGTTTTGACTTCCCTCGTACCACTCTGTACACCAGAAGATCCAAGGCAACTACAGGGAATCCACCAACAATCCCAGGAGATGAGCCAGTTGAGAAGATGAGAAGTTTGCCAGTTAATGATGCAAAATTTAATTGGGGAGATTTTTAGTTTAAATCAGTTTCATGTAAATAATTTTTTTACCTTTTAAGACTAGGCTGGTTTGACTTGCTAGGTTTTTTCCGAGCCCAAAAATAGTGTCTTAATTCTATGTAATTGATCAAATAAAACACCTTTGCTACTAATCTAATTATGTCTTGTTAAAGTACTGGTTAAAATATACTTGAGGCACCACCAAATAAAAGATAAAATCAACTAGGCTAACTGAACTTTTTTAATTGGCGAGTAATGGAACTGGTCTTACTAGCCACTGACGAATGAAAAATGTTAAATCTCCAGTTTTAATTTTCGAAAAGAGAAAGGCCCTAGATGTCTCATGTCGATTAACTGTAAAAGAACCTAGTACTTTCTGAATGGAATTACGTAACAAATTGATCCTCCCCTCTTCTGGCACCACGGCTATGGCCGAGAGCTCTAAAGTGCTGTGCGTTTCTGCTAGGTCCTGTCTAAAAAGAGCAAGGTTCTGCCCAAAACAAGGAAGCACTAGCCTGAAAACTAGGCTAACTATTTCAACTTTTTTGTTGATGCAGCCTTTAGATGCTATACATCACTTACTCAAGCTACAGTGCATTTGGCACTAGTCCTTTGCATACTTACAGCTGTACTCCATAAATCTGCTCAAGTGTGATAGGGCAAATGCAAGCGCAAACATGTAAGGTAAGGTCGACAATTTTAGTACAACCACAAAAGCGAATGCGAGTGACCTAACATTTGAGAGTATTTTATAGATGGCTGCACTTTCAGCCGTATTCCAGAAATCCACTTAAGTGTGAGTGGAGCTAAATGTGAGTGTAAGAGTCAAAACGCATCTATAGAAATACCCTCAGATGTTAGGACTAAGGCTGTACCGAACGAGAATTTTTCAGCCGAACCGAACCAAACCGAACAAATCATAAATAAGCCGAACACCGAACACTTCCGAACCGAACAAAAATATACCAAGCCAATCTTAAACTAAAATGTAAAATAACTCAGTTCACAAACATTCATCAAAGCAAAAGTTTCTTAACAAATGTAGGTAATTTCACATAGACTTGTAAGTCCATAGATGTTGAAACTCTGTTTAAACATAAAAAAAATCTCCACTACTTTTACATTTTACCTTATAACTTCTGAACCGTTAGAGCTAGGAACTTGTGGTTTGGACCAACAGAAAGCTGGCAAAAAAACCTTCAAAATGGTGTATTCAAACATCAAAATCTGTCGATTAGAAGTGAAAATATGTTCGGTTTAGTATTTTGCGTTTGAAAGACCGAACACCGAACCGAACCGAACACCCTCTGTTCGGCCATGTTCGGTTCGGTTTGTTCGGTTCGGTACAGCCTTAGTTAGGACACTCACATTCTCTTTTGTAGCTATACTAAAATTGTTGACCCTTACCTTAGATTTTTGCACTCATGTTTGCGTTCTTACATTCACACTTGAGTAGATTTCTGGAATACGGTTGTTTGACTCTTACACTCATCCTTAGCCTGACTTGGCCCTTGTGCAGGTTTCTGGAATATGGCTGTTAGGCTAGTTAATGTGAATACATTGCACTAAACGCCGTATTTCAGAAATCCACTCAAGGGCCAAGTCTGACTTACGGGTGAGTACAAGGGTCAAAGTGCATCTACAGAAATGCCCTCAGATGTTAGGATACTCACATTTGCTTTCGTGGTTGTATTAAATTTCAGGGATGAGATTCTTCCTCCTTTAGGTGGATTTTCTCCTTTTTTGAGCTCTGCAACCTACCTAAAAATGCACTAAAACACCTAAAAATCTACAAAATTAATATCTTTTCCTCCTTTTTCACTCTGAATGAATTTCATCTCTGAAAATTGTTGACCCTTACCTTAAATGTTTTCACTCACATTTGCCCCACTCACACTTGAGTGGATTTTTGGAATATGGCTGCTAGTTGCGAAAGTTGAGCTCTTAACGTGAATCACAATTACTTGCAGACTTAAATTTACTTTGATTTAGTTGCGGAAGTTGAGCTTTTACATGAATCACAATTCGTTGCTGACTTTTAAATTTACTTTGAGTTACAAAAGTTGAGTGAAACACGATTGGTGACTTTGATGTAATTGCAAAAATTAAGCTCTTACATGGATCACAATTGGTTGCATACTTAAATTTGAGCTACTTTGATTTTAGTTGCGAAAGTTGAGCTCTTACATGAATCTGGATTGGTTACAGGCTTTTTAATTTACTTTTAGTTGCAAAAGTTGAGCTCTTACAATTACATGAATCATGATTGGTTGCAGGCTTTTAAATTTACTTTGATTTAGTTACGAAAGTTGAGCTCTTACATGAATCATGATTGGTTGCAGGCTTTTAAATTTACTTTGATTTAGTTGCGAAAGTTGAGCTCTTTCATTACTCACGATTGGTTGCAGGCTTTTAAATTTACTTTTAGTTACAAAAGTTGAGCTCTTACATGAATCACAATTGGTTGCAGGCTTTTAGATATACTTTGATTTAGTTGCGACATTGAGCTCTTAACGTGAATCACGTTGCAGACTTGAATTTACTTTGATTTTACTCAGGCTCAGTATGCTCTTTATTTGCTCAGTTGTGTACTAGTGGGCCAATTTACGTTTTGTTGGGTTCAGTATTGGCGATTAATATTGCTAGTTACCCAATAATTCAATTATGTCATCTATTTTTTTTACCACTGGGTGTTAAATTGATTGCAGGAACCTGAACTGGCATAACAAGTTTATATAGCTGAGATGCATGCAAACCACAGTACTGTACTTAACCAGAAGTACTTAAATTCACAACCCTATCCAGAAATGCTGGCGATATGTTTAGAAATAAGGCATATTTTAGCAGTTCGTCTTGCAAATGGATGAACTGCCAATTCAGTTAAGTCTATTTGTGAGACGAACTGTTAAAATACTTAACACAATTGGGAGCTTTTCACTTAAGTTTTTGTTTTCTTTCCAGGACAGTTCAGATTCGCAACCTGCAGTTAGCACCTGTCAGTTGTCCATGCCTAGTCAAGATCATTTATGGGATTCTGGCGAAAACTCTCAAATAAATGCAGATGGTGGTATGGCTTCCGGTCAAGGTAGGTCACGTTCTAATATTTTGTTTAGCTTCATGCAGTGGTGTAGTTAACTGCCACAACAAACTTAAGCGAGCCCTTAAAATTGATTGGCATCAGTGTTGTTAAAGCTATGTCGGAAAAGATGTGTTGTAGAATTGTGACAAATAATGAAATTCAAGTTGTCCGTCTTGGTTATAAAACTATTGGTATGGTGCCACAAGTGCCTCACAAGTGTACTAAGTGTAAAGTCCAGTTCATCAACTTTTCCATGTCATGTTTTGTAACATACTGTACAGGTGAGTTCACGAAACTTTTAAGCCATACAGTCATATTTGATGGCGATGCTAATACCCTACCTTGTGTAACAACTTGCAACCATAAATGTAGGCTAAAATTAAGGCTGCACTGATCACATTTTCTGACGTCACTGTTACCAAACTAAACACTTCACTAGCCAGTATGGAATCTGAGTCATAGCCTATAAAAACCAATTAAATAATGTATTGTAAAGAAGAAAAAAAACAACCTGTTGCACCCCATGTGTTCAGTACAAGATTTGAGTTTCGGATTGAGAAGAGAGAATATTTTACTCTTTACTAGGTATTATAAGGTTAAGTTTGAAGATTTTTGTCTATTTTATGCTATCATTGCCTGACAGTGCGTGGACATTTTGTATGCAGTGAGAAGAGAATTAAGTTATTACTGGGTGCACAGATGTTGTTTTATTAGACAACCTGTTGGATTGTTGTCTACGCTAGGATAATACGTCTGTTATTTGTTGCTTTTCTGACATTGTTTGCCATTTTGAATACCAGATAATTGTTATTAATGGCAGTTGGTTAAAACATAGAAATGTTATGTGACGAGGCACTCGCCGCTAACCATCTGAGACAAGTATTGTTGTCTACGGATGAAGTATTAAGTGAAGAAGTTACCGAACTGCACTCTCCCAATTAACACCTACTTGGTTTAAACCGTTGGAAAGCTTGTGAAAAATCTTGCATTAAACTATTAAAATCCCTTTGTGGAAAATGAAAATTGTGATTTCAAGAAAACCAATTCCACACTGAACCTAATTGATTGGCCCAAGAGTACATAAGATTCTTTCCGCTTCATCAGTGGAATACAGGCTTACAATATAAATTATACATATGGGCTTGTAGTAAAATATGTAAATACACTTTTTGTATGTGCTCTATTTTGCGCATTACCATTTTATGTTTTAACACCGGACAGAAAAATGCTTTCACAATCCATTAATCATGTGTGCTTTGAAGAGTAATGGTTTTCCACTACCCTGCTTGTTTCTCTTGTTGAGATCAGCGTTAAGTCACCATAAATTAGGGATTGGTCGGTAACCGAAGCAGAATTTTCAGTTTTTACTGAAAACCGATTCGGATTGTGTGTCGGTTTTTCGTACGGTGTTCTTAAAATCAAAAATTGATTTGTTGTCTTAATTTTTTTTTAATAATTATCATTTTCTACATTTTCTATGACGCTGCGGAAAGTGAAAGCGGAGCGAGTTAGAAGCTAGTAATACTACTGTTACAAAAAAAAAAAAACTAAAAAATATCTGGTTGGGGTGGATGGTGGCAAAAACCGAAACCGGAGCTGAAGTCAAAAAAATGAAACAGACCTATCCCTGCCATAAATTTATCAGTTCGTCAACTTAGAATCCTCTGATTATGTTATGTGCTATGGAGTGGGGACTGTGGCTTTAAAATTGGTCACTTGATTATCAACCTGAAACCTGAACAACATACTTACCAAAAAAGACAAAAAAATATTTTTCCTAGCGGCCAATTTGGCCGGTGGATTGACATAAACAGAGTCGAACCAAACTGAACATATTAAGTTTATATTCATCTTAGTTACGCTTATTTTCAAATAAAAAGATATTCTTCGTTTCAATATCTGTGCAAATTGTAGACAGTGTTGGTGGGGCTCAGTCGACAGGTATTCTTTAGGCTACTGCAACAACTACGCCTGCGTCATAACCGATCGTCTGAGGCAGGCGATCGGTTACCAACATCAGTAATAAGTGACTTGAAAATTTGCATAGATATTGAAACAAAGAATATCTTTTTATTTGAAAATAAGCGTAACTAAGGTGAATACGAACTTAAAAATGAGTTTTCAAAATAAGAGATGGAACATTTTTAACTGAATATATTGCTGATGGTTCAAATTTCAAGATTCTAGTACTGTTCTGAAATTATGGCGCAAAATGCTACTGTAATATAGAATTTATTTAAAAAAAAAGAAGTTTTTGACACCTATGCACATACAAGGCCGAGTAAACATACCACAATTTATACGAAATTATGTTTTGAAAGATGCAAGGATTACCCCTAGATTGAATTATTCACATTTACATTCTCACCATGATGTAATGCAATACCAAATTGTCCAAGTAATATTATATTACAGGCGAATTTTCATTGGTCTGGCTGGTACTGCCACTTTGTCAGGCTTTCAGCTTAAAGTACTGCAAGCAACTACACTTGACAAACAATAAGATCACGAATTTGAATTCGTAACTCTTCACATTTGGCCTTGCTCATGCTTAGAGCTGCATCAGGAGGTGGTGGTAATGCTGCCCCCTCCAGTGGTGTTTTTATGAATAACTTCTACTGTGTTTTGAGTTGATGTTGTAGTCTTTGTGTGGTGAACTGAAAAATCTTGGGATAGGAACATGCGTGCACAGTCATTAGAGTGTCTTTTTTTTTCATGGCCGTGTTGGATTGACCAGAATTCCAATGTTCTCAGATGGACTCCTTGTCTGGAGTTGGAATGTAATAACATTCTTTGTTCTCCGCAATGGTTGGTCTGCTCACTGGGCTGCAATAATGCTTTGCCTGTCTGAACTGGTTGTAGTTTGCATATGCTCTGACCCTTACACAAACTTTGTTTCATTTCTCCGATGTCACCTTTGACGCAGTTCTTCCGTGGTGGGGTAGGGAGATGCACTGGATTTCCGTCCTCTTCAGCTTGTCGGGCTGTGGTTGCGGTTACGGGTCCAGGTCCAGTTCTAGTGACACAGCTTCACGCTGAGCTTCCGACGCAGCAGAGGTGAATCGAGGATCCCTGCTAGTGGATGTCGCCCTTGATCCACCCTCCTCTGCCTCAGAAGCTCACCGCTACAACACGCGAAGCCGTGCCAAAAGAACTGAGCCTAAAAAGGGGCTGGAGCCTGGACCTGAAACCACAACCTCAGCCTGACATGCTGAAGAGGACGGAGCAGTATATTGGATTTCTTGCAAAGACTGCCCCAAGGGTTACATCCGGGAAACGGAGCATATGCAAACTACAACCAGTACAGAGAGGCGAAGCTATTACAGCCCACTTTAAGAAGACCAACCACTGCATTGATTGCGCGAACACGAGAGTGTTATTCCATGTCCAGACGTCGAGGGCTCTGGAATGCTGGTCAATCCACTGCCATGAAAAAAAACTCCCGTAATGAATGTGCAAGCACTTTCTACCCTAAGATTTTGCAGTTCACCACACCGAGACTGCAACATCAACTTGGCAACACAGTGAAAGCCTTTCATAAAACACCGCAGGAAAAGGGCAGCACTACCACCGCCTCCTGATGCAGCCCAAGCATGAGCAAAGCCAACTCTGAATTGCGCCCAAATTCAAACTTGTAGAGTGTAGACGTTATCGTTTGTCCAGTGTAGTTTCTCTGGTCTCAATGCCCGACGAAGAAGGCAGTAACAGGCCAACAAAAATTTGCCTGTAATATAATATTAAAAACTTGAACAATTTGGTATTGTGTTACATTGTGATGAGAATGTGTACTTTGAAAACGAAAATATGACAACTGAAAAGTCAATTTTTGTCCGAGTTTCACATTTGGCGATTTGTTTGGTCACCCAGCCAATGGCAAGTTAAGAAAAATATGAAACTGCACCTATACTCGATGACCTTGATTAGTTTTTTTTCTACAGTTACTGACGATAAAATAACTGATGCTTTAGAGCATAAAATGAGCTGCAAAATGCATCGTGGCCATTTTTTTTACTCGGAGCAACCCTTGTCAAGATATTTATGACACATAAATATATATAATAAACACACAATTTCAGACTAAAGAATACCTGACCAGTATCCTTGCAAATTTCTGGCAGACCCTGTCCCTCATCTGTCTTCTTAAGGCACTACTATCACTAAAACCTTTTTGTACATCGTCATCATGGAAATCACTTTTTGAAAGTACGCTCCGTCCTTGCATGGCCTCCTGCATTTGTTAGGAGCATCATTCCATTGCTTGGAGAGCCGTTCAGAGAAGTTTTCTCATCCGAAAACGAATTTCAGGGTTAGAGGGGCCTTGGGTCGTCAATAGTGCAGCTTTTGCCCGCATATGCTGCTGGATTGCCAGCGACTTTAGCCCTCCAACATTTTTATTGTACGGAAAGTTAATTTAAACAGTGTTAATGTTCTTCCCCACCCATTTTTTGTTTGGTCTCCATGTGATGGGTAGCTATGCTGTTTTAACCATTTCAATCCGCGTGTCGGCTACGTAGTGCTTCACTCTCTTTCCGATTCATTTTCTCGTCTCTCCGAGGTACACAGCAATCGCTCCCATCACGTGGAACTCTTCTCACGCCTGCTAGTGTAATTTTAATCTTGGCCAAAACACCTTCCTGGCTGGCGTCCCCACTCCTCTTTGGCTTTTTTCTTCCTTCAGGAGTTCATCCTTTATATTGCTTTCATTTGTCAAGATAAGTGTTGAAGAATCTTTCAGAATCTTTGTCAGTGTTTCACTCACTCGTACCTTTAAGATACTCAAGTCCAACTTTCTTATGTGCTTCTCTCCATCATTCAAACCTAATTGATGTTTTTTGCTCGCGACGAGCTTTAACAGATCTTTGTCATCTTGGTTAGGAGCTGCGGTGGGTATCAGAGTTGGCCGATAGGAGCAGAAAGTGATACTCCAGCACCTTGATTCCTTTGTGCTACTGTCTTTCCCCGAAGCAAGGTTGTGGAAGCGCTTTGCTGATGATGTGCTAACAGTGGTGAAGAGGAGCGAGCTTGAAAAGATTCTTGAGAAAGTCAACAATTGGCACGAAGATCTGGTTTTCAAAGTTTTAAGTTGAAAGCTCCC
This sequence comes from Lithobius niger, assembly GCA_023313725.1. Lineage (NCBI taxonomy): Eukaryota > Metazoa > Arthropoda > Chilopoda > Lithobiomorpha > Lithobiidae > Lithobius > Lithobius niger. Next base: position 8,650 of record JAHWFP010054842.1, on the reverse strand, counting down.
TCCTGTTCCTGGACGTAAGAAATACGAGGAAGGAAAGATAGTAGTCTCTTCTACTAGCCTTAGAGGAACGAAATGGCGATGATCGTGGGATTCCATACACATCAGGCCACCCATGCGGGCAACTGAAGGTTCTTGAGCAAAACGAATTTTATTTGATGGTTGGTCAGCCACATCTGTACAAGACTGAGGGAAGATTAAAAAAAACTCATACATACTGGGGCTCCTGCTCAAGATGACGAAGCTGCTAAAGATCATCGCGAGAAGAAAACATCCGGTCTGAATGATGGAGAGAAAGCAGCTAAGAGAGTTGGACTTACGTATCCTTAAAGGTTGAAAAATCGCCTTATATCACGCTTATTTTCACAATCACATGAAATAACAAAATTTCAGCAAATTTTCGATAGTCGGCAGTCCTGGAGGTGTAATGGCTCAGGCGACTATCATCTTGTTATTTCGAAATTTTGTTATTTCGTGTGATTGTGAAAATAAGCATGATATAAGGTGATTTTTCAACTTTAAAAATGAATTTTCACAGTAGACCATGTGACATGTTCAATCCTTAAAGGTACGAGTGAAAAGCTGACAAAGATTCTGAAGGAAAAAGGCTTCAACACCTATCTAAGAAATGAAAGCAATCTAAAGGATGAACTCCTGAAGAAAAGAAAAAGCCAATGCAGAGTGGGGATGCTATCCAGGAAAATTTCTTTGCCAAGATTAAAAATACACGAGAATGTGTGTATAGAGTTCCACATGATGGGTGCGATACTCTGATGAAAAAATGAATCGTAACGAGAGTGAAGCAGCATATGGCTGACACGCGGAATGAAGTGGTTGACAACCGCATAGCTGCCCATCTCATGGAGACCAAACATAAAATCGGGTGAGGAAGAACATCAACACTGCTTAAATCAAACGTCCCATATGATAAAACACGCGTCCCAGCAAACGCACATTAACCACCACGAAAACACTTCTTCAATGTTTACTTAAAATTTCGGTCAAACTTGCTACTACCGTTCACCTTCTTCAGAAGTTGCACAACACACACAAAAACGTCCGAAACTACATGTTAAAAGTTCACAAATTTAAATGCAAGCACTTGTTCTGTTGGATCACTGAAGAAGCGCGTGTTTAAATTTGCAAACTTTTAACGTGTAGTTTCGGACGTTTTATGTGTGTGTTGTGCAACTTCTGAAGGTAAACGGAAGTAACAAGCTTCATCAAAAATTTAAGTAAACATTGAAGAAGTGCTTTTCATAGTGTTTAAAGTGTGTTTTTCTGGACCGATGTCGAATTTAAACCACTGTAAATGCTTGTTGCCAGTATTTCGTGATAAAACATCTTACAGGGTAGCAGCATGTGCACTAATGGGTGCACTAATGAACACCTAAGGCCCTCTAACTCAGGAATTTGTTTTCGGATGAGAGAAGATTTCTCCGAACGGCTCTCCAAGCAATGGAATGATGCTCCTAACAAATACAGGAGGACACGCCAGGCCAAAGTGCTACTTTCAAAAAGTGATTTCCACTGTCGCAAATTTGCGAGGATACTGGTCAGGTGTTTTTTTTGTCCGAAATTGTGTGTTTGTTTCCTGAACTATCGAAAATTATGTGATGAACTTTTCCTGAACAATTGAAACTTATGTGATGAACTTTCAGAGTACTAACTGTTACGGAATTTTCCCTGTACTAGTGAATTTCTCTTTAATTCTTGAAATATCTCGCAACAGTTTTTCCTTCAAATAACTGGTCAGAAAATGTTTTTATAACTTACTTTACTTAACGTATATGTATGCTGTACGACTGTGTATACCAAGGTTCAGGCTGGTAGCCAAAAGTCAACGATACCTTGGCTATTAAGTGCTTACTGACTATAGTATAACGGCAGAGTTGCGTGGTTTGCTGGGCTGCTACAGTAGTCTGTTGCAGCAGACCTTCTGGGATCCAGTGATAAGGGTCCCAACCACATGCACTAAACAACATTTGTAAATTTGGATTTGTAAGAACTCCATGTACACTCTTTCGTACAATGGTCATCTGCCTCCCCATCATATGTTTAAGTAGTTTTGTTGGAGGCGAGCATTGTGGCCTGGGGGGTGGGGTGGTCATACTGTTTGCACGATTGATCTTTAGCGATTTAAGAACAATGACATGCATTCTTTTAGATCCATTATCGTAAGCAAATACTGCAAAACCAACATTTGTAGTGTCTTTGGCACAGTGTTGACACTGTACGCACACGCTATGCCCATGAGGATAAGACTTTTGTAGTAATATTCGTATAAAGTTCGAAACTCATTTTCGCTCACTTTCAAAATGCAGATATTAACAATACCTTGCTAATTTTCGACAGAAATGCTTCTGTCTTCATCAGGCATCCTAGGTATTTGGCTTTTCTACATCTCCCCTACTGGTTTTTTGAACACGGCAACCATTTTGAAAAATGTTGTGGTCTCCGGTATTTTCAACGCTGCTGCGTTCCTGCTTTTCTCGTTCGCTCGTTTCCAACCACTTGCGCTGGAGTAGGGAATCAAGTTCTTTTCCCACTAGGTGCGCAATGTGCGGGTTTGACGGCCCCTGGGTGTTCATCAGTGGGACAGAATGTCTTCTGTGGTGTTGGATGGCGATTGATTCTAGGCACCTGAGGTGGGTGTCACTCGCTGTGTCAGAGCTGATGAGCGTTTCTGTTTTCTCCCATCTAATGCTATGTTCAGTGCCCATGCAATGGAGTACAATGCTGTTGTCTCTCATTTTATGTCACTTATGTGTTGGCCAATCCTTATTCTTACTCCTTTTCTCGTATCACCGATGTACACAGCATTGCACGGTACACGATACACACCTTCTCTGGTATTAGCCACATTTCCCATGGTTTGCTTATCTCTCATTTTCTGCGTTTCTCGTTCAGCACTTTTACTCTCATTTAGAGTTTTTCTGCTTCTCATCAAAAGTGACTTAAGATTCGCGCTTCTTCTAAAGTAGGTGGTAAATCCTTTCTTGGAGATTAAGTTTTTGACTTTATCACTCCTCTCAAAAGGTCAACCCCACTCTTCTCTTTTGTACCGTTTCACTTTCTCGCTCTTTCTCATTTGCTTGTTTCTTTGTGATTCCTCTTGTTTTTTTAATTTGCGCATTCAGGAGACCTCCTGGGTAGCCTAGTTGGGTAAATCTTCCTTTTGCATCCTGAATATGTGGCGTGGCCATTCTTTCATCACTGGAGTTTCTGAAGAGACACGAGAATTCATTTAGGGAGATTGCTTTAAGTTTTTCCTTGGGGTGTCCAGAGGAAAATGAGATGCCCTTCTGTGAAGCTGTTGGTTTTTTGTACGGTTGGAAATTAACTTAAGTCCAAAAATGGAAGGGACCCCTCTTTTTCTTCTTCCAGGGTGAACGAGAGATCAGGGTGCCATCCATTCAATTTTTCACGCACTCTTTCTAAGTCACTGCGCTTTAACACTGCTTCCACATCGTCTACAAATCTTTTCCAGAGCTTAATTGCCAGCATGCTAGAACAAATGAAGGCATCTAGATGTTGCATGACAATTTCTGCTATGATCGGAGAGCTTGAGTATCCCATGGGCGCTCCCTTGGTTTGCCAGAACACTTCTCCACTAAATTCTACATATGTCGACGAGAGGAGCACTTTTAACATTGCTCTGTCACGTTCAAATACTTTCCTTTCAATTTTTCGCATCTTACGGGATTTTTCCAACATATCTAAAATGAGGCGGTGGGACAAACTCGGGAAGAGCTTCTCCACATCAAACGATACCATAACATCATCTTCGTCTAATTTAAGCTTCCTGAGCTCAACAAGGAGGTCTTCCATTTTTAACCAGCGGCACGGTGATTCAACATACTTTCTTAATTCCTCGGCAACCACCCAGTCAAGCTTCTGGGCCATGCCTCCCTTGGCCGAAGTAATGAGGCAGAGAGGGGCTGCTTCTTTGTGTGTCTTGACTTGTGAAAAAATAGTTGGGAGGCGTTGGGGAGCCCTGAGAGTTAACTCTTTCATTTCTTCTTCTGAAATGTGGCCTTCATTAAAGAGTCTCTCAATGCTGAACATTAAATCGGAAATAGGTCGGTTTCCTAAATTCTTTTGCATTTTTTGATACATTCCCGAAGAAACGATATCATGGAATACTCTCTCATCATGATCTTCACGTTCCAGGATTACTGTCAGGTTTGATTACTGTCAGCCTTGCAGATCATAATTGAGTCTCTGTTTCCTAATTTCCGTATGGCTTTGGTTTGACTACGAGTGATATTCGGAACCACCTTTGGGGGCGGATCAACTACTTTGCGCTGCAACTTTAATCTAATTTCCGAATCCCATGTAAAACCATTTAAAAGACGCTCAACGTCGGCGACAAGATTCGCCCGGAGATTTAAGTTACTCCCACGTTATACCGGCACAAATTTCAGATCTAGGTTCAACACACTCATTTCTTCATGTTAAAGTTCAGTTTCTGACAGGTTTTGAACAAATGGAAATTCAACTTCTTCCGCAATCTCCTTTTCATTTGTTGTCCACATGCTTAGTTTGTACTCCCAGCTCCTCAAGCTTCTTGCGATGTCTGGCTGCAACTTCTTTCTTAACGTGGTTTTCTCACTTTTGCAAAATTTAGTACTTTTTTCCACAATTCCGGAGCAATTTTCGTGCACGGAAACACTTGGTCACACCCAGGGGCCGCATATTGTGCACCTAGTGGGAAAAGAACTTGATTCCCTGCTCCAGCGCAAGTGGTTGGAAACGAGCGAACGAGAAAAGCAGGAACGCAGCAGCGTTGAAAATACCGGAGGCCACAACGTTTTTCAAAATGGTTGTTGTGTTCAAAAAACCAGTAGGAAAGATGTGGAAAAGCCAATTACCTAGGATGCCTGATGAAGACGGAAGCATTTCTGTCGAAACTTAGCAAGGTATTGTTAATATCTGCATTTTGAAAGTGAGCGAAAATGAGTTTCGAACTTTATACGAATGTTAATGAAGAGTTTCAAAGTACATCCAGTATCAATTTTTTCAGACTTCTGTAGTGCGGTGATAGAAGTGCGGTGATAGAGTACCACTGCCAGTTCGGACGTTCACTGAAATCCAAAAGATGAGCATTGTGTGTGCACAGCGAGAAAGAAATAATTAGAATTGTATGGAATCTTTCCCCTATACTGTCTAAAAGGAAAGCACTGAATAACACACACAAAATTAAGAAAAACAGGTAAACCAGACTTCTACTGGCCCGGTAGATTATATCACTTAATTTATCGAGTTTGGTTGCAATCCCCAAACTCGATAAAATAAAGTGATTATTGTCTTATGGCTGTTACGAGTCCTTCCTGTTGAGAATTAGATTGATGCAAAGTTTAAGCCTGAAACCAAGTTAATGTGTGTGACAGGATTTTCAATCAAATATTTGGAAACGTGTTGTGCATTTCATTCTGTAAGAAATATAGTCACAAAATTTTATTTCTGCTGTCTTTTATACATAATTTGTTCATTAATATAACTTTTTTTATCCCCTATTGTTAACAGTCTCCTTAACAACAATTTACGGTTCTTAAATGTTCCCATTTTGCAGTTAGTGCTTCAAGGTATTTGTGGAAATTCATTTGTGATTTTATTCACTTTGAATTCATTGCCCTGAAAACAGTCATGTTCAGCACAGATATGCAATACGGGTAACTCCTCTTCATTGCCTGTATTTTTGTGCTGTCCAGGTTCACAAAAACGTACTCTTGCTGTTGATTCCGGATTGCTATCTGTGTGCTGAAACTGATACACTTGATTTGTGCTGCACTGGGGTTGTGGTAGGCCACTTTCTGTTGTAGAAACAGAAGAGCACTTTGTAGCATTACCTGCATTAACTTGTATATCAATCTTTTGGTTTTCTAAAGAGCTATGGCGAGTTTCTGAATCCAAACTCTTCTGGCCAGGGTGGCAGTGACAAACATGTGTATCGCTATGGGGTGGTTGTTTCACCAAGGAGCAAGTTGTTGAACCTGAACCATATGAGGTGTAATGGCACATGCAGAATCTTGCATTACCTTGCGGTTGGCATTCAGAAAGGGGATTTCTACTTGCAGATAACGAGTGGAACTTGTTGTAGCGGTATGGTAAAGGTCTTCTGTCATCACTTGTGGCCGAATAAAGTTGAATAACTGTATGGGTATTGGCATTGTAAATGCGCCTTAAGTATGGCCAGAAGGTAAATGTAATTTCATGGAATGTGATCAGCCCGATTAATACTAGGGCTATGGTTGCTGCAGACCCAATTAAGGCGTAAATCATCGACACTATGGGAAAGACAATACACATTTAATAGTGAATTTCAGAATTGGTTGCGAAGTAAGTCTTAAGAAATATTCTGTTGGTTAGCGTGGACAATATTTTATGGGAGGTTATTAGTCAGTGTACAGAGTAGTATTAACAAAGACAAGTGTGGCACTGACTGTGATGCAGAACAATTCAACCCCATACATTCTTTACCTTCCAGTTCTACCAATTTGTTATGCAGTATAACCTTTTTCTTGATATGTTATACAGTATAACCGGCGGGTCTAGCTGGTTCCTGCAGCCTCTGCAGTAATCCCCCCCCCTAGCTGGTTCCTGCAGCCTCTGCAGTAATCCCCCCCCCCTCCCTGTGGCAAAAATGAACGCTTGTTCTGTGCATCGCATCCCAACTTTGGTTCGTGCATCTCATCCAAATTAAGTGCATTATATATGTAGTTAACCCCTTTACAATCATTCACTTATACTATTCTTAATGCAAAAAAAAAAAAAAAACGCTTAGGCCATTTAAAAAAAAAGAAGTTGTTTCTCAGGCATCGCCGCACCGCCTAACAGCCGCACTGACCTTTTTTTTTTTTTTCATTTTCCTTGCTATTTGCCGCAGCGCTTGCAACAAAATACGATTACGAGACACCGGACAAAAAAACCATCACGAGCACCACACCAACAATAGGGATAAGAGTATATCATTATTACTCTTATTATTACTACTATCTATTATTACTCTTAACAACAGCAATTATTGTTGTTGGTGTGGCTAAAAAAATGTACAAAAAAAAACCGCCCGCCCGCATGGAAAAAAATTTTTTCCACCCGAGAAACAACTTTTTTTCCTCAAATGGCCTTAACAATACAATCACCTTTTATAACAATAACTTCACAAGCAATAGGATGTTCCCAAACTCTGTTCTACCTCACTTTCCTTTGCTTGTTGCACGCTCTCTCCCTCCGCTCAGCCAATTACATCTCTTTGCAAGGCTTTATTCACTGTCAATCTGTTCACCTGACAGTGCTGCCTGACTCAACGTGACTTCACTCACCTGGTCCCATTTCCAAGCACCACAACAGTAAAGTAGCAGGAGAAACCTGTAGCATTAAGTCAAGCCACTACAAGCCACGCGCTTGTCAACACCATGCCTCCTAAAATAGCATACATGGGCAGTGCATTTGAATGCAGTCAACCATCATAAGATAGCCACCGTCATGCGTTCGTTTACCCCATCTCCCCAAAGTTACATTACTTACAATGTAGACCTTGCATGTATTTTACCTTGCATAGGACTACATGATTTTTCTTCTTCTTAGGCTATGTGGGTAAATCATAACAATAATATAGTTACGAGAATTATTACTCTTAACCCCGAAATAACAATACAACTTCTGAAGACCAAACGGGTTTCGTTATAAAGAGGTTCTGTACAACCCATTTAATCTTCTTTATCCATACATTTTGCCCTCGTTGTTTGTGGCTTGCAGTTGTTCCATTTGGAAGAGGTCTGTTTTGTTGTAGTAAAAAAAAAGGCTAGCCTCTCAAGGTCTACAAATATGAACAACTTCAATGGGGCACCTGCACGACCTCAAACCACGGATGGCGAAACTGCTACTATATAGAGCTAGGCGCTCCTCTGCCAGCTGAGAGAAAGAATTACACACTGTGGGGAAACGCGCCTATCTTCATTTAAAAATGCTGTCACATCTCTGTGTTCCTGTCAAATCAAATGAAGGTCTTTAATAAAGCTTTAGAAATGATACAATATATGTGTATTGCAAAAAATAGTTATAAAACTGAGATGAAAACAGTAAAGGAGTTGGACACAGAGATCATGTATACACCAATTCTTTTACTTTGACAAATAAGACAAAAGAATCTTGAAACTATTGTAGACGACAGAAAATGAGGGTCAACAGTTAAACACAATAAGGCAAGATTTTGATCATTTTTCATTTTTTAAATCGGTAGTTTGCTTACTAAAACAAAATAGGGTGAAAAAATACAAAAGGGCGAATGGAAAACGTGGGCGACTTTAAAATAAATGGAAGTCCAAATAAGTATGGGGTCGAGGGGTGTGAAATTTAGGAGAAAAAAAAGCAGCAGAAAAAAACCCGTAAACAGCATGGAAAAAAGCGATACAAGAATCCAAGGAAATAAATTCTTGAAAAAAAAAAAAACTATAGAAAAAGCTGTGAAAAAAGTCGTACAAAAAAGTTACGTAAGTCATTTCCTGGTGAATCTCCTTTGCCTGCATGGTGAAATTCGAGCAAAGGCAACTGGCCTAACTAAGCTAACATATAACAACACAAAAAAATGCCGAAATAACTAATTTCTTTTCTTGGGGGGGGGGGGGGGGGGGGGGGGGGGGGGGGGGGG